>CAUYSK010042459.1:0-12929 GCA_963575035.1 Avahi laniger | reverse complement strand
CAAGACCAGCCCTGGGCAACAGAGTGAGACCCTGTCTCTGAAAAAATTTTTAACAAAAATGGGCGTGGTGGCATGCACTGGTACCCCCACCTACTGGGGAGGCTAAGGCAGGAAGATCACTTGAGCCCAGAAGTTGAAGACTGCAGTGAGCTATGATTATGCCACTACACTCTAGCCTGGGTGACAGAGCAAGACTCTGTCTCTAAAAAAAGGAGAGAGAGAGAGAGAGAGAGAGAGAGAGAGAGAGAGAATTTCATGAATTTCCAAAACACCACCAGAGTGTACAACTTCATCTCCCAATCTAATGCCCACTCTAATCACCTTATGTGAACAACTCTAATTGAAGTAACAGTGACCTTCTATGTCTCTAAATCCATTAGACATTTGGCTTTCCTCATCTTCAGGCTGCAGTTGGTTTCCCCTTCTTAATCCTCTCTCTGTTGACTTTTATAGCAACAGGCCCCCCCGATTCCCTTGCCGTGTCTTTCCCTCCTTACTCTTCCTCTCTGCTGCCATGGTACCACGTACATAGCACCACGGCAATACCACCACTGCCTTGCAATGACTCAACATGATAACATTCTTGGGTCTTAGCACATGACAGATAGTAGGTAGGCTTAACAAGTATTTTTGAATGATTTATTTAATAAATTCTGTCTCCATCTATCTCACCCTATCTCTTCTATCCTGGCAAAGGAGCACAGAGCCAAAGATAATTAAGAGAAGGTGGAATGGCCAATTCTGGTGTGTTCTCAGGGCTCTCTGGACCCAGACACCACAGTCCTTTCCATTCTTCTGTGGGTAATGATAGCTCAGTTCCTTCCGCTCCCAAATATGGTGAAAGCTGTGGGAGGAGGCAAGGAAGTAAGAGGGAGTGGCATGTACACAAGTTAGCCACTTCCTGTAAGATGGCAGCCAACGACTTCCAGGTAAGGATCAACACTGCAGAGGTAGGTTTTCCCGACTGTGGGAAAAGTTGTTAGCAAAAGGCTATATACACAAAGCCATTCAACCACAAGGCTGGAAGAGAATCAAAACAAGCCAAAGCTTAATTGGAGTTGAAGATTTCCCGGCTGTGATCCATGTTAGGGGTTGAGATCCAAAAGCCATCACAGTGGCAATTCCTTCTCAAGCAAGACTGGCCTCTGAGACCACCAGAGACAGAGCTTGGGATTTTTAAAAGATTTTTCATGTAATCCAGCATTTTCAGGTTTTGTGTGTGTGTGTGTGTTTTAATCTAAACTCCAGGTACTGTTGAAACCCATGCTTCCAGCTTCTTGCTCCTCAACTCCCCTCCCCGTCCATAAATTAAATTAATGAGGAGTTTTCTAAAAGAGTACATTCTCTTAAAGGCTCTGTTATTCTGAAGTTAATGGCTCTGACATGTAGCCAGGCCAAACAGTCAGAGGCAGCAATAACTCTTGCAACAGCTCCACAACTTACCCTCAAATGTCACCGAGTCCTACCCTGATCTTTCTTCCCCTTTGATTATCGCTGGTTGCCTTCCTTCCTCCCCTAACATTTTAGAACAAACTCAAAGCTGCATCAAAGAAACCAGTTAAGGATGTGAAGATTGAGAAACACATTCAATTCTTAATGTTATGATCTCGTCTTTTCCTTCCCACAACTTGTCTCTAAGAGAAAAGGACAAGTATAAATTTGATGCCACACAGAACAAAACAACAAAATACATTTAAACAAGATGGGGGAGTATTTCTCGACGCCAGCATGCTAATCTCATACTCAGCACACACTGATTGCAAGGATTGTGTTGTGTATGTGAGGGGTTAATAATTTTTACATGAGAAGTGTCTGCAATGAAGTCAACAAGCAAACTCAACAGAAGCAATTGCTTCAAATACCCTTCCTAAACCAATTCACAGGTGATGATCAAAGAGATGTAAACATGCAAACAGAACTGCAGGAGAACCTGATTTCAACACACATAATGGGTGCAAGGTCAGAACACACAGCGATATTTATCCAACTTCCTAAACCTCAAATGCCAAGAATGATTAGACTCATGTTTACAAATCGGCTCATCTGTCTTGAACATAAACTGCAAAATATTATTTTCTGGACAAAATGGATCCAAATTCCTATAACCACAATTCGACCTAAAAATCTGGGCTGATATACAAAATTTAAGAATATATGCACAAAAAAGTGGGGGAAGAGGAAAAGAGAGAAACATAAAGAATAGAAAAAGAACGTTTTATTTGCTTCTACTAACTGACCATGGCTTCCCAGAGCCTGCAATAATTTTCAAACAGTTCGTCAGTGTACTCCATGAAACAGTGAGTCTGTCACCTAATGTCCTAAGGTTCCAAAATGAGAGATACAGTGATAAGATGAGTAAAGGGAGACTAATGTGAGAAGTGAATACCTAAAGAAGGGAACTTTCTTTAACAAGTATTTATTTGGGGGATCAATGGTAATACTTTGAAAAAGCAGCACGTATGCTATTCTGTTTAGCCTAGGCTGCCATTTCTCTATGTGTGCATAATTATAGAACCCTATTTATAAAGAACTTTCAGGCTTCAAAGGCCTTTCCACATACATGCATCTCATTTAACTCCATAGCAACCCATCAAGGAGACATACCCACTTTACAGATGAGAAAAACCAAGGCTTGGAAAAATTAAATGACTTGCTCAAAGTGACACAAATAGCAAGTGACCAGAGAATCACAATATGTATCTTCTGACTGTTTAGTAACAGATAACATTTTTATATTACCTTCAAATTTACAGGAACAAAGGAAGTAGAAGGAAATTGCAGTAATATGAAACCCCAGTAAAATTCCAACTATTCCCCAAGCTAGGAATACCATATGCAAAATTATATACAGATAAGTAGGAGTAAGCTTGCTTCAAGATTCATGTAAGTTTATTTTCACTTAATATTATCTTTTGAGTCCACCTCCATACTCTATCCCATTTCCTAACATCACAAATATTAAATATTTGTCTAATCCATGGTAAAGAGTTTATTCTGATCCTGATTTGGTGATGTTACTGGCTGTTACTGAAAACATACTTGGCAGAGTACAGCGTGTTCCTTACCCATCCATCTTTTCATGAGGTGAAAATGCCCCGGCACTCTACAAAAAGAATGGTCTGGTAATATTTAATATGAACACAGACTTTTCTCTTCCAGTGTAATTCATTGTGCACACATCATTAAGGATCAAAGCACAAGCAAACCAATCAAAGAATGGAAAAGGAATTCTAAAACATCAAAGTTAATTATATTTGGTTGTCCCAATAGCTGTTACTTGTTCAATTACCATGTTGCTTTGGCTAATCTTATTCAAGCTGTGCCTCTCAAAAAGTCTGAAAACCCAGCAATAAGAGCTAAAGTCAAAACATAGAAAACTGGAGCATTTTTCTCCCTTAGGAGTGAGTGCTGGGCATTTACTGATTTCTCCATAGCTCCCATCGATATGCAAGTGTCTAATCATTCTGCTTGCTGAGCAGGAGCTAGTTCTCCAACATCCAGCACCCAGGCAGATCCTCAACTAGGTGTTCCAGGAAACCTCTACAACCTGGTCCTTTACCAATCCTAAAAACAAAAAACAACAAACCACAGAGCAAGGGGGTGAAAAAACCAGGGGCCTATTCTGTTAAAATGTCTGAGGTTATAAACACGGCTTTTTGTCTCTTGGTTTACAAGGAATAAGCACTTCCACAAATTTTCATGACCTAGCCATCTGTCTGTATCAAAACAAATTAATTCTCCATACTGTGCATTGACTTCTTAACCTCCCAAAAACTGGCAATGGCTAAGGGCAGGAGCACAGAGAAAGTTCGCTCCGTGAACGCAATCGCTCTCTCCATCACATCATGCAGGCAACCTGATTTGCAAAGTTCCCACACACTCTCTGTATGAATGACGCAATGGAAGCTGTGCCCATCAACCTTCTCTTTTGACTTCAATAAACCAGTGAAACTGCTTTTTTTCTTTCATCACAGGTGCCCAATGCAACACAACAAAACTCAGTTTTTCCATGATTAGTTGAAGCCTCCAAAATTCCTTCCTGGGGGGTTTGAAAGCATTTCCCCTGACACTACCCCTAAAAGGCTCAGGCAGATCATACTCTTGCATTAGAAGGACCACATCTCACACATTAGAAGACTGAGACCCTTATAGAGATTCTTCATTAACAACTATCACAAAGGTTTAACCGTATTCCGTATTAGAACCTTTAGCAGTATTTCTACTCAACTCTTTTCTGAGATCCACCATATACTTCCATGTGGGAGAAGATTCCACATCAGTCAACCACTTTAAAAAGCCCTCAGTGTCATCCAGTACTGAAATTCAGTCCCAACTCACCCTGAATATTAAATGCATCTGGCTTGGTCACCCAGAGAACACCCTCACCCAAGTGGTAATGTGCACCAGCGGTGTGATCTTGCTGAGCTCATGGAATTTCTCACTGATGTCTGTAGAGGTTTCCCTTGTTTATGTACAACAATATGTTAAAATCTAGCAGTTTTGGGTATCCCACTAAAGAGCAGGCACATTGAAGAAATGAGTGTGTGAGTTCTCTGTTCCTCCTACAAACTTGATTAAGGAACTGGAGCCAGAAGAAAAAAAAAAAGGGGTCTTTCTCCATATTTTGGTTTTCTTCCTCCACTCACAGCATAACATGGTCCAGAAAAAGATATAAAATCAGCTGCTACCTTAAAAAATAGGACAATTCTAAACTAGAAATATACTAGAGGTTCTCAAACTTTAATGTGCCTAAGCATCACCTGAAAAGTGCTGGTTAGAAATAAAGATTTCAAAGCTCTCCTCCAGTGGTTTCTGATTCAGCAGGTCTACAGTGGAAGCCAGGAATTAGCAGTTTTATCAAGTGCCATGAGTGATCAGATGCTGGTGGTCCCAGGACCACACCTCAAGAAAGCCCAGCGGAGAGTTGAGAGCAGAGAAAGAGCAGAGGGAGATGGAGTTGAGCCAGGCCTTTGGAATTCGGAAGTGGTTTTAGCTGTTGTTTATAGTCTATTCCATTGCTCCAATTGTAAAGCCTGTTCAGTTAAAAATTCACCAAACACACCACAGACAGAAAGAAGTCTGACATAAAAGCCCTGATAACACTAATGGTGGTAAATGGAGTTTCTTTAAATAGGCACCTTGTTTGTGTCTAGTTGCCTTCTTTCAAGATTTATCCGGGTCCAGCTTCTCTGTTTTCAAGGCGACTCTCATCTTTGGTTACTTTCATTTGAAACAACATTCCCCATCAAATCTGGGTAGTTGGTCTTTATTTTTGTTCTTTGTAAATTACACTGGCTACATTAGGTACAGTTATACGATTTAATATTTTAAGTATCACATTAGTTTGTTTTTTCAGGTGAACCTTATACAAATATAAGGCAGAAAAATGAACCAGTGTGGCACTGATGAGAAGATGGAGCCAAACTCCCCACAAATACACACATGCACACACCACACATGTGCTTGATAGGTTTAACAAAAAAAAGAAGGAAAATCTTGAAGAACATGCTAACAAAATATCAATAAAGCTGGAGCAACAGGAGCACAAAAAAGTCTAAGCAATACAAAGACATTATTTTTAAAAACATTAATACTGTCCTATTAAATATTTATTAAACATAGGCATTTTGTGAGGTGCTGTCAAAAGCAGGAATGGAAATAGAACCCAGGACTCTAAACTTTCAGCTCCTGTCAATAAATCAGGCAATTTCCCTTCACAATCCGAAATAGCCGCAAAAGCTCTAGTTATTTTTTAACATATGGCTTAAATATTTATATTTTAAGTGCTTTCAGCTTACAGTCTAAATTATAAACATTCATTAACACTTAGGCAACTTCCTCAGTAATTTTAACTGCAAGGTCAGACCAAATACACATTTAAACAAAATAAACATTCCAAAATCATAGGCTATAAATTGTTTCAATATTTACTTGATAACCTGACACCCATACTCATTTGCCTCTCTTCCTCCCAAAATAACGTTCTTTGGGAGTTTCTCCTCTCGTGCAACGAAAGATAGCGATACTGAGGCCACAGACAAAAGAGCGTGGTCGCAAATATACCAAGTTTAGAACCTGAAATAAGCTTGATGATTTAGCCTAACTATTTGGAAAACCATCTCATTGGGCGGTTGTGTTTCATAGGATTACATAAATTAATTACTCCAAAAAATATGTATATGGCAGGCACAGTTCTCATCTGAATGGATGGATCCAAAGTCCTTGCCATACAATGCTTACAACCCAGTAGAAAGTTGGCAAACAAGTATGTAGTATAACATCAGACAGTTTTGAGTGCCATGACGAAAAATGCAGCAGGGAAAAAGGGGAGGGAAAATGTTGCTATTTTAAGTAGGGTGGACAGAGGAAGCTGCTTTGAAGCTTTTCAGTCAAACTATAGACTGAATCCAAAAATGAGAATAATATTAACTCCACTCCCCAGAGTTACCAACACTCATTGGTCTCTTTAAAAAGCTGCAGGCTGCTATACATTCGTGAATTAATGACTATTTAGGAATTTTAAGGAAAGAAAGGAAGAAATTCATGAAGCAAAACTAGCTGCCAAGCAAGCAGAGGAAAGAAAGAGGGAAATGCCCTTCATCCAGCCGCACTCACAAGAGCCGGCAAAGGTCATTCGCAAGCCTGCCTTACACGTAGGAGCTACAGGAAATCAGTCACAACAGGAAAAATAAGGTATCTTACTTAATAAAATCCTTAGCGGTCTCTTTTTCAGAGCAATGATTGCATACAGTAATTGATAATATCATCAGATACAAGTAAGATAAACATAAATAATAAGATTTTACAAAGGTTATATATTATCATAATTATGATCAGATACAATTTTTTTATTCTTAATAAAGGAGGCACAAGCTTCCAACAAATTTTCTAATGTAATTCTCATTTAAAACATATGCACATTCTTAAAAACATCAATAACTTGTGTTAAAGGGCAGGAAGCAACCACTTTAGAAGTTTGCAAAGAGAGTGAAATAAACCATTGGTATTTTAAAGGTAATAAACGTTTCAAGAGCCCAAAGCTACAGGAAAGCCATAATCTATTTCAGATTAAAAGACATAAGAAAGTCATCACTTTCTAGTAGGTGGGATTAGAGTTTGGTTAGAGCTTCAGTCATTCATGCTTTTTACTCTGAAACGGGTCCTTGAAAGCTGTAATGAATTAAACAACATACCACCCACAGAATCAATTGTAAAAATATACTGTAACTAAAAGCATAATGACTCGATTCACTTCCTTCCTCATTTTTCCATAATCCATCTGACCTTCTTCCTGTCACCTAATCTAATCATTGGCTAGGTTTCCATTAAGTTAAGATTCCCCCAATTATGCTAGCTGAAGTCATTGCATTGGTTCTCCCAGATTTAAGGGACAATTTTATCAATGTCACTATATACAACGGAATTGCTAAAATGTAAGGTACACAGTGATTCAGTTCAAGGCTGTGTGTTCCAAGAGTAGGATGGTGAAACACATGGAGTCTAGAATGAAAGTTTTAAAAAAATCTTTTTTCTAACACTGTCCAGTGACTAACGGGAAATATTCCTAAAGACAAGTTTTCAAGCTTGACAAACACATCCTCTCCCTTTCTGTTACCACCTCCACCTCCACTATCACCTGTAAAACTGACAACGAAGTTTGCATAAGCACATTACAATTTCTAAAGCATTTTCTCATGCATTAATCTCATCTGATCCTCACATCAGCCTTGAGACTTTGTAATTATCCTAAATCACAAAAGTATATTGCCCAAACTAAGTTCTAGGGTAAAGAACTGCATGCGTGCAAACTGGCTTTTGATTTCATCCAATCCTAAACTGGCTGTTACCAATGACCTATTTTAGAACAAAATAATTTCACTGCTGAGCAGACCCTCATCGACCTTTTCTGTGAACTTCTTGATTTACAGAGATACCAATTATCCTGTGTCTACTGTATACTACCAAGTTATGGTTTAAGCAGATAGCCAAATGATTGGAAGGATATTTGTTAAGTGGTAAATTAACAATTTCATTTGAATCTGTATTACACTCAAAAAGAGGGATCCACTCTTTGGTCCAAGGTCACACACAGTTAATAGCACTCCTTATACAAACCTAGGTCTGTCTGGCTTCTATACTAGACCAGGAGGCTAATCTAGCTGATGATTAAAGACAAGAGTGGGGAGAAACATGACCCCAGGCAAGGCTTTGACTGGCAAGTTGATTCATAATCCATCTTTAAAACTAGAATTTAAATGGGTAAGACCGGAATACTCCTAAAACAACTCAATTTTAAGTCTCTCAGAAGCTTTGCTCAGTGGCCATATTGCAGCCTAACTGAAGTGCGATTATTGCCAGTTGATAAATTCTTTCAGCAGTGTCTTGCCTATCAAACAAAATTAAAATCACATCTAAGAAAATAATAATGCTTAGGGGTTGTTCTCTCCTTTGGGAAACTTACAGTGATCATTTGACCTCATTCTATGAAAATGACTGTTTCTCTTCCAGGTTGCGTTTGCCTTAGTTGTGGGGGGGAGGAGTATAATTATTATAAACACACTAGCAGCTTACATTTGTGTAGAGCTTTATCACTGACAAACGCATTACATTATCCCATTTGATCCTTGCAACAACCCATTGTGGAAGGTAATATGGGAATTATGACCTCGTTTTCACAAATAATTAAGTGGAGGCTCAGAGAGCTTAAGTAATGTGCCCCATTTCACTAAGTTAGTACTGGCTGAACAAGGGCACAAATTCGGGTCCTTTTGTCTTTAGGCCTTGGGCTTTGGTCTACCCTATTACTTGGTCAGAAATGCATCCTTCTGAGGAAATGTTCTGATGAACCCCTGCAGTCTGAAGCAACTTCATTACCTACTAGAAAGGTTTTCTGCTCTGTCTCTAGACTGCTTCTTTCTTATCCTTCCATCAAGATAACTCTGACACTTAGTCTTACTCTTAGAGTGACAGAAGCAAGCACCACAGAATCGTGCAGAAAGATGATCTCAAATTTCCAAGCTCTACAGAAAAACAAAATTATTTGGTCCACAAGACCTGTTTAAGGAATACACTGATACGCTTCAGAATTAAACTAGTCAAGGGAGTGGACCTGTCACCACTGAGGCTTGTTGCAGAGAAAAGGAACAGAAAGAATAGAAGGTCCAGGACAGAGGACAGAAGAGCATAGAACCCGGGAAAGCGGCTCCAAAGCTTTATTTTTTATGTCTATTACTTATATTCTATTAAACTTCCATAGTACAAAAGAGATCAAGTCATTTAAGTATAGCCTATAAAATACACACAGTAGAAATTTTGTTGCAAAATACGAGGTTAAATTTTAAGAGGAAGAGGAGTATAAGAAGTAATAATAAAATCAAGTGTACAAGCTAAGTAAGAGCGGAATCACTGCGAAGCCACGGGAAAGTCCTGTCGTAGGAGAAGGGAGTTTGGAACACACCTGTCCCACAGCAGACACATGCTAGATTAGGCAGAATGGACACAGCAGCCAAGTGCAAATCCCGGTCAACATGAAAACTTTGACAAGAGAATTGGAACCACAAAAAGCTGGAAATTCCTCCTTTCACCCATTTGCTGCAAAACATCCATCTGCATCCATCAGTTGACTCAATTTATTTATCTAATAGTATTTCTCAAGTCTAGGGAGATCTTTCTTAGGACATTTTTCTTAAATATTCTAAAATTCAATTAGAAAATGACGAAAAGACACGAACAAACATTTCACTGAAGAGGATATATGGGTGGCAAATAAACACGTGAAAAGATGTTTCACGTGTTTATCAGTATCATTAGCTATCAGAGAAATACGAATTAAATCTATAATGAGATATTCCTTCACATCTATCAAAATGGTTAAAATAAAAAATAGTGACAACATAAAATGCTGGCAAAGATGCAGAGAAAATGGATCACTTGGATGAATCTCCAGGGAAGTAGGGTGAGTTCAGAAAGCCAATTCCAAAAGTCTATGAACTATATGAGACCATTTAAGTATATAAAGCTTATTAGAAATGGAGACCCAATTAGTGGTTTCTGGGGGCTAGAGGTGGAAGGAGGGTGGTGGGAAGGAAGTGAGAACAGCTATGAAAAAGCTAGAGGAGGGATCCTTGTGTTTCTGGAACAGCTCAGAATCTCTACTGTAGTGGTAGTTATAAAAACCTACACGTGATAAAATTGTATAGAGCTGAATACACACACACACACACACACACACACACGCACACACACGAGTATTGGTAAAGCTGTGAAAATGTGAATAAGATTGGTAGATTGCATCAGTGTCAATATTCTGGTTATGATATTGTACTACAGTTTTGCAAAATGTCACCACTGGGGGAAACTGGGTAAAAGCTGTATTATTTCTTAGAATAGCATATGAATCTACAAGTGTCACAGTTATTTTGACTGGGCGTGGTGGCTCACACCTATAATCCCTGCACTTTGGGAGGCCAAGATGGGAGGACTGCCTGAGACCAAGAGTTCAAAACCAGCCTGGGCAGTGTAGTGAGACCCCTGTCTCTACAAACAATAAGAAAAATTAGCCAGGCATGGTGATGCGTGCCTATAGTCCTAGCTACTTGGGAGGCTGAGACAGGAGGATTGCTTGAGCCCAGGAGTTCAAGGCCGCCGTGAGTTATGACACACCACTGTACTCCAGTCTGGGTGACAGAGCCATACCCTCTCTCAAAAAAAAAGTAAAATTTTAACTAGTAAAGACATCAATAACAAGCATTTGCTAGCTTAGCCATTTCAAAATCATTGATTAATTTTGTCTTCTTTCTTCTTTGAAACAGGACCCCTCTGGTTTTCTCCTACATGACTGCTTGTCATATAGCTCCTGTTATATGTTCTGTGAAAACTATTAAAATTAAGCTTAGGAGTGAAAGAAGCCTTAACCAAAGGAGGATACATTATGAGATTTCATTTGCATGAAGCTCTAGGACAGGCAAATCTAAGCTATGACGGGAAACAAACAAAACAGAACAGAGCAGCGGTTGCTGGTGCACACGGCGAGGCAGGGATTGAGGGGAAACAGCAAGGAAGAACTAGCTGGCGGGGGGCAATGTTGTATATCTTGGTAGGAGTCCCCGTTACACAAGCATGTGCATTTGTCAAAACTTGAAGAATGCACCAGTAAGATTTGTGTACCTCATTGTAGGTAAATTTGACATTTAAAAACTGTAAACAAAATTAAAATTACGCTTAAATGACTGACTTTCTGTCTGTTCTACTCTTCTGGTTGAAGATGCTATGCAATAAGATACCATGCTTTGGCTATATCCACCGCCACCAAACTAAATAGTTTGAAAAGAAAGTTTACAATTATCCCATCTCTTATACATTCTTCTCGGGGAAAGGAAATTGCAATCAACAGAGTAACCAAGAAGCAAATTCATATAAAAAGTATCATTAAATCAGACTAAATTAAATTAAAGAAGATGTAATTAGGGCCCTCTGAAAGTAATTTTGGCTACTACTTTGTTTACATGCAATATAGATGTAGCAACTACTGACCTCAGGCACTTTTAGCTGCTGTTATATTAATTATTACATATGCTTTTTATATTCCTGCTCAAAACATCCTTTATAGGTCTGAGTGGCTCATGTTCTTCTGCCAAGGTTACTTCAAGTGAGTCTCAGATCCTCTGAAATCTACATATCGATATAGATGTAACATCATTCAGCCTGTAGTAGGGGTTACATGTTTTCTTTGCTTAACCATGATTTTGTTCTACATAAGATTTTTATTTATTTTGGTAAAATTAAAAGAGGGATGGTGGGCTGTTCTTAATTATGATTATAGCCAGTAGGACCCAACTCTTTCCACTTAATAGGCTTACACTGCGAAGACATGTCTGCTTAATTGGCCGGACAAGTCAAGACTTTGATGAAAATTATTCCTTGACCCTTCCAACAATTCATAGAGAAGATAACAACAACGTTACAAATTTCTAGTGCCTACTGCTCATTTTGGTCTTCAACTTTGCTCATGACCCAGGCTCCATCTCCAGTTCTGTTTTGGGTTAAAGAATGCTCAGATTAGTGGCTAGAGCTCGCCTGGAAGACATAAGTGGTCACTTCTCTCCCTTCGTTAAGTAAAGTTATTTTCTCCCAATTTGCTTCTAGATGTTACTACCAGATTGAATCTTCCCCCATATTCATTCCCTCTCCTGACATTAGTAAGTACTTCAGTACCACAAGCCATTTTTCATAAAATCTAGCACTCCTTGTTGCTAAACAACAGGTCAAAGCATAACTTTATTCATGAAGAAGGCTTCAAATTCTTCTCCTACAAACATTGATTTATTTTTTTAAAAATCTGTGTAAGGAAGGAATATCCCAAATCTTATCATATATAAACCTCTCCCCTCTCCCATGTCATTCCTAAATCCTTGTAAGGGCATGTATCATTAAGTTTCTGAGATTACAGTTTATTTGTAATGTCCTTCCTTTTGAGTAATGCATCGTAAGGCCAAATTCTCCAACAGCGAGTGACCATCAGTAGTTAAACTTGGTCATATCAATTATACTCAAAGTATTCTTCCTTAGTGGATAATCATTGAATGTTTGGGGCTGAATAAAGATATTCTGGGTGGAAGCTACAGTGCCTTATACCTAGAAGGGAATTTAAGAAACATGGAATTGTTAACCAGATGAATTACATAGCTAAACATCCTCTGAAACCTTCTCACGAAAGTAGCTGATTTGGGGAGTGAGTTTTGGAGAGGCACTGTCCCTCCTTTCTGTAGGTGGTTTGTGGCATGTTATCGTATATGTTTCTTTGGTGCAAATGGGGACCTAATACTATCTATCTGAAATGAAAATGTAAAATGAGCAGGAGACCTTTTAAGACCAATAAGGAGCTTCCTTTGTTATCACTAGTAATTCTCCCATGGAAATATAGCTTAGAG
>CAUYSK010042456.1:0-15392 GCA_963575035.1 Avahi laniger | reverse complement strand
CTGCAAACTAGTATAACCTCTGTGGAAAGCAATATAGAGATAACTCAAAGAGATACAAGTAGAATTACCATTTGATCCAGCAATCCCATTACTAGGTATCTACCCAAAGGAATAAAAGACATTCTATAAAAAAGACATCTGTACTCAAATGTTTATAGCAGCACAATTCACAATTGCAAAGATGTGGAAACAACCCAAGTGCCCATCAATACATGAGTGGATTAATAAAATGTGGTATATGTAGACCATGGAGTTCTACTCAGCCACAAAAAAACAGTGGTGATCTAGCACCTCTTGTATTATCCTGGATAGAGCTGGAACCCATTCTGCTAAATGAGGTATCCCAAGAATGAAAAAACAAGCACCACATGTACTCATCATCAAATTAGTATTAACTGATCAACACTTAAGTGCACATATAGTAATAGCATTCATCTGGTGTTGGGCAGAGGGGAGGCAGGAGGAGAGTGTGAGTATATACACATGTAATGGGTGCAGTGCACACCGTCTGGGGGATGGACATGCTTGAACCTCTGACTCGGGTGGGGCAAGAGCAATATACATAACCTGAACATTTGTAACCCTGTAATACACTGAAATAAAAAAAAATTTAAATAAAATCATGACGATTTTTTAAAAAATGTATTTTTTAAATTTAAAAAGCAAAAAACTAAGACACACACACATTAGCCTAGGCCTATACAGAGTTAGGATCCTCAGTATCACTGTCTTCCACCTCCAGATCTCGTCCCACTGCAAGGTCGTTAGGGGAAATAACGTACATGGAGCTGTCGTCTTCTATGATAACAATGTCTTTTTCTGGAATATCCCCTGAAAAACTTTCCTGATGCTGTTTTACAGTTAGTATTTTTTGTAAACATAGAGTACACACTACTTATTAAAAACAACAGTAAAAACTACAGTATAATAAATACATAAACCAGTAACATAGTCATTTATTACCATTATCAAGTATTATGTACTGTACATAATTATACGTGCTAGACTTTTATACAACTGGTAGTGCAGTAGGTTTATTTACACCAGCATCACTACATCACTACTTGAGTAATGCACTATACCATGATGTTATGACATTATGACATCACTAGGCAATAGGGATTTTTCAGCTCCACTGTAATTTTTTTTTTAGACAGAGTCTCGCTCTGTTGCCTGGGCTAGAGTGCTATGGCATCAGCCTAGCTCACATCAACCTCGAACTCCTGGACTCAAGTGATCCTCCTGCCTCAGCCTCCCGAGTAGCTGGGACTACAGGTATGAACCACGATGCTGGCTAATTTTTTCTGTTTTTAGATGTCCAGCTAATTTCTTTCTATTTTTAGTACATACTGGGGTCTCGCTCTTGCTGAGGCTGGTCTTGAACTCCTGACCTCAAATGATCATCCTGCCTCAGCCTCCCAGAGTGCTAGGATTACATGCTTGAGCCGCCATGCCCAGCCTTCCACTATAATCTTAAAAGACCACTGTCATATAAATATAGTCCACCACTGACTGAAACATCATTAAGGGTTTATGACTGTACATAAAGTAATGTATGAATTCAATATTTCAGTTCCAATATTTAAATGGCAATAAGATAATAGCAGTCAAGAGCACGAGGCAGGCGTTAACAGTCTCCTTCATGCCCAGAATCCAGGGAGGGAACAGCTATTCTCCTGCTTTTGTCAGGGCCATTATGACTGCTGCTTTTAGGCCTGATTGATACAAATACAGGGGATTCTGACAAGTGACTGTGCCACCATCAGAGGCACAAGTGTCTAGAAATTGCAGCAGACCAGGAATGGAACAAAGACAGCGATCACCAAGATGTAGCCTTGTGAGAGTGCCATAGTCATGCTCACATGTACTCACAAATGCGTTGTTCTTGTGAATGTACCCCATGCATGATGTCTTTCTGTTTTAGGAGAAGAATAAAATTTCTCTAACCCTCAGCTTAACATAAAGGACAGCAGCAGTCTTTAGAGATTATGGAAGAAATTCACACAAAGGAAAATCAGAAAATAAACCCAGAATATAAAAAGAAATTCCAGATTTCTACCAAGGAAGAAGCTTGCCCCAGAGGAGAATCATAAAATAATGAGAATCTGCTATACAACTGAGGATGATAGGCCTGCTATTTTTTTCTTTCGGGGAAAAGAAGCACATCTTAGTATAAAATAGTTGCCGTTAAGAGTTATGTGGATGACAGTATGTGGAGCCAACAGACGTGCATCTTGCATGTGATGCAGTCTGCGAGGCCCGAGCTCCCCTGCCCACTCCTGCTGCTTGACACTTCCATCTGGCCCGAGACGAACACAATGTGTGAGCTTATAAGTAAGCCCAGATATGACTGATCAAAGGTCCAAATGGATGTATATTCATTCTCCAAAAAGCCCATGAGACTTTCCTAGACTCCATCACATGAAATAATTTGTTTTCCGCTATATATTTCCCTTAAGAGTTGTTCCCAATTCAGGACTGAACCCTCTTAGGGAGCTGTTTGGAAATGCATGGGATACTTTTTTCCTCTTACAAGGACCTAAGGAGACTATCAGCATAGAGTGGATTGTGACCAGGAATCTTAAATATTTTGTAATACACAGTCACACATACACGGTAAAGTATTGTCCTGCCCGAGTGTCTATGAAGCTGCTGTTAAGAAACCTGGCATCTAATACTTTGTTCATACAACTTGAATGGAAACTATTGTATTTTAAGAAACTTTTTCTTGATTATTGTGAAATTCTTGAAAGAAAATTACATGACACATTGAATTTTGCATCCTTAGTTCATAGCCTAACATCAGAAAAATGAGACTCTAAATAAATATTTATTGAATTAGAGTTAATATTTAACAAATAGATATTTGTTGAGTTCCTGATCTGTACCATACACTGTACTTTGAGCTGAGGATAATTAGTTCAACCTCCCACATCACTATTTTCACCCGCCTACCACCAAAGTTTCTGCAATTGCATTTCCAACTCTCAATGGCCAATTAACTCTGATATTCCTTTACATCTCAGTTTAAGTGCCATTTCCCCTAGTGAAGGCTTCCTTGATCCTCACAAATGATAGCATGAATAATAGAGACTGAGCGAAAAGCTAGGGCCTGGGATTTTTGGTGGTGTGACAGGGTAGGTCTATAGAGGATGGAGGCCTGAAATCCAACATATAACTTCTCATTAAGAAATTTGACTACTCCTAGGCTGAACATGGGTTGGCAGGATATCAAAATACCAAGCAGAAGGCAGCCATGGGAAGCTGAAGATTCAAGCATAGATTTCAGCCTTTTGCAGTACTGATTTGATAGAGTTTGCTAGATAGGCCATTTAAGATGGAGGGGACTGATAACATCCTCAGCTGTTATTTGAGACTCCTAGAGGGCTGCACCTTACCTACAAAGAAGATCAAGCTAGCAGTGGACTCCAGGGGGAGATAAAATACACATTCCCTTAAAAAAGGAAAAAAAAAAAAGACTGATAATTAACTTTTCAAAAGAAATGATCAAGGAAACAATGATATCTTAAATGTGCTCAAAGATTTTTAACTGATGACCTAGAAATCTACCCAAAACAAAATATCTCTCAAAAATAAAGGTGCATCAAAAGATTTTTCTGAGCCCCCCCACAAAAAACTGGTAAAGTTTATCACTGATAAACTTATAGTAAAAGAAGCAACAATAGAGATTTTTAAGAAGGAAAATCAATGCAGGTATAAGCATAGTATGAAAGAAAGAAGGGAAGAGTGTCCAGAAGAATAAATATATAGGAAACTAAGGGAGCTACAACAGGCAAGGAGGCAACAGTTGAAAGAAATAATTAAGAAATAGTATTGGTTTACATGGGTAGGTGGGTGATGCTACTGTTACCACTGCCTATAGCCTCAGATTAAAATGGGAAAGAAAGAGCTCTCTTGTAGAATCTTCAAACATTTTTATTTAGGTGTAATTTACATACACACAATTTAAATATACAAGTTGATGACTTTTAACAAGTGTATATACCTATATAACCTTCACCCCAATCATAATATGCAATAATTTCATCACCCCCAAGAAATGCTTCTTGGTTACACTGCTCCAGGTTAAGTGTTTTACAAAATCTTGAAAAAATGTCTATCACCTCCCAAGTCCCAGTCAGAAGAAGAAAAGTTTTCCCCAAAATTTGTGAATCTTTTAACATCATAACAGGTCAGGATCTTTTAGAATTCCAGTTCAAATTCCAGCCTTCTAAGTAGCAATCTACAATCCATAGTAAATGGGAACCTTAAAAAATCTTCTGAAAGAGTTTTTGATTGTTCCCACCAGGGATATTATCGTTATCATTGATATTTATTTCTTGACTCACTTTGTTTGGGGAAAATGTTTTTTGCCATTCCTGATTTTTTTTTCCCTCTTTTGGAGGGCACCTACTAGTGTAACGTACCTGGCATCTTTCCAAGCCTTCATTCTCTCCTCCTGTGGGAGAAGTAAATTAGCTGATGGTGAATTTTGAGGGGAAAACTAGGTGCGCGATTATATTAGGTTTCTAAGGCTGTCATAACAATGTATCATCAGCTAGGGACTTAAATACAGAAATTTGTTCTCACAGTCCTGGAGACTGAAAGTTCAAGATTAAGGGGTTGACAGGGTTGATTCCTGAGGGCTGTGAAAGCGACTCTGATCCAGGCCTCTCATCTAGCTTTTGGTGGTTGGCAGGCAATATTTGGTGTTCCTTGTCATGTAGAAGCATTAACCAGGGCTCTGTCTTCATCTTCACACAGTGTCCTCCTTATGTGTTGCCCATGTCCAAAATTTCCCTTTTGATGAGGACATCAGTCATATTGGCATGAGGGGCCCACCCTACTCCAGCATGACTTCATCTTAACAAATTATGTCTACAATAAACCTATTCCCAAATATAGTCACATTCTGAGGTACTGGGGATTGAGAGTTCAAAATATGAATTTTTTTTTTTTTTAAGACAGAGTCTTGCTCTTTTGCCTGGGCTAGAGTGCTATGGTATCAGCCTAGCTCACAGCAACCTCAAACTCCTGGGCTCAAGCGGTCCTTCTGCCTCAGCCTCCCAAGTAGCTGGGACTACAAGCATGTGCCACCATGCCCGGCTAATTTTTTCTATATATTTTTTAGTTGTCTGATTAATTTCTTTCAATTGTTAGTAGAGAGAGGGTCTCGCTCTTGCTCAGGCTGGTCTCGAACTCCTGAGCTCAAACAATCCGCCTGCCTTGGCCTCCCAGAGTGCTAGGATTACAGGCGTGAGCCACTGCGCCTGGCTCAAAATATGAATTTTAGAGGGACAGAATGCACCTCAAAACAGCATCATAGCCTTTCTTCTTCCTCCTTTCTCTTGGGAATGAACCTGCCCTTGGTGTTCTTAACTGCTCTTGGCCATGCTGTAAACTCACAGGAAAAGGCCTAGTGTCACTGGGGAGACCAGAGTGTCTGCCCAATGACAGTACTGCCAGAGGGAAGGAGTGTCAAATTCTGGGATTCAGGGCAGGAAGATACATGTGTCCACGAAAATAAACCATATTCTTTAATATCAGCTTTTTCATTTTTACAGGTAGTATGTTACTCTAACATATACTTTACTTTTTTGCCTTTTTTCAGTTGATTCAGAACTTGGAAGGGGGAAATGACTGTAAATATAAATCCTCTCCAAAAATGATTCTAACAGTGCGTGATGAAATCACACCCTCTACATCTGGGTGATTGAATTATTTGAATCCCTTGGAGCTGAAATACAAAGGACAAATGTTTGCATGAACTTATCATAATCAATTGGGGAGCATTTAAACCTCTAGGCAAAAGGAACTTAGACAAGGATGAGGTGGATATGTGACATATGTTACTTTTGACAGAAGGAAAGGAAGGGAAGGGAAGGATGGAGGCCAACCATTTACATAGATGTGCAGTGAGGGCCACCCCAAGTCTGCTGGAGTACCAAACTTTGAAAGAGGTGACATTTATTGAGAAAGGAAACAGAAGAGAAAGAGCAATTTTGGGAGCAATGCGGTAAATTCAGTCAGGGCACAATGAGTTTGAGAGTCCCAGGGAAAAGGCCAGTGAAGACATTCATCTGTCCTCCATAGAAGGTTGTCTTTGGAAATAGGGACACTGTCACCACACAGGTGGCAGCTGACCCCAGGGGAGAAGATAAGGTCACTCAAGAGGACCATGGGAAGGCAAAGGTCTGAGAATGAACCCTGATGAAGAGTGAAGTGTGGAGGGCAAGATGAAGAGGGCTTCCAGAAACAGTCCATGAAAACCTTCAACTACTGGAGTGCTACATACCCACCACGACTCTAAGAGGCCCCTTTGCCACACTGAAGTCATACCTTTGAATGCTGTCTCTTTGCAAAGGGTCATGTCTGTCCTGACTTTAGCCCTCATATTTTTGCATTAGTGGGATTATAGGCCCATAGTTGATGCAAATAAAGAGGTATAAATGGGTAAACAGGATCAGAGAAATTTCACAATGTGGCTTCCAGGCAGAAGAAGAGGAGATTTCCTTAATTTGGTTAGTGAAGAACACAGGAATGGGAGGTCGGCTTATAAAATGATCCCTTCCTACTGTCTCAGGATTTGTCTGTTTCTATTACTATGCTAATAACACAAATAAATTAAGTAAAATATCAGTCAGAAATCCTTGCGGAAGACGTACTGGAGGCAGGAAATCAATTTAGAGACAATTGTCATAAACAGACTGGATCATAAGCCCCTACAAAATGGGAATTGGAAGAAACAGTGACAATGGACACCTTTTTGAGAGACATTATAAAAATTCATGGCAAGTATACTTTTTGCCTGAGCCATAATTCCATGCCTCTTAACTGTAAGCTATTATTCAAAGAAAGTCTCACTACCTCAGTCTCCTACTCCAAAGAAATGTCTACCTCCAAAATCCAACTTTAGCGCTCAACTAGAGACTTCAGTCCTGAGAAGATTCAACTGAGATTTATTCAGAGTTTCTTCTGTGCTATGTCGGTTAGATTTCTTAATGGCAAAATAGAGGAATCATAATTCTTTCTCTGGCTTAAACAAAATGAAAATAAATAGAAGCTTTTCTGAGACACTAATATCACAGTTTCCAAAAGTTTAAATATCCATTTGCCATGACAGGGCAGTACCTTTAAAGGAAGTGCTTGGAACTGCCTGACTTGTCAACATTAGCATTTATTACACATATATTGAAAATTTCTTTTCCAAATGTTATTTTAAAAGATGGAATTTAAAGTAAGTTGTTCTTTGATTAAAATATGCCTCTATATGTCTCTATTTAATTGGGACTCTGTAATTGGTGAATGGGAAAAATTTCATTAGAAACTATTCTCTGAAGTATTCTGACCTTGAAAAATCTATGTTTAATTTGAATCCAGCAGATGTCCATGTAAATGACACATTTAACTTTATAAATGGAGTAAACATTGGCTTTCTATATTTAGAGGAGCTCTTCACTATACAAATGATAAGTTAATGATAAATATCATTAAAATATCAAGCACGAATATTCCCCAGATGAGTGGTTTTGTTATTTATGGACTCATATATCTGATTTAATTCAGGAAAACCAGTATGTTCTCACGATCAATTTTCTCATGGCCTCTTTCACCTCCTTGTTCCTGAGACTGTAGATGAGGGGGTTCAACATGGGGATCACTACCGTGTAGATCACAGATGCCACTTTGACCTGATCAGCTGAATAGCTTGACTTGGGCATCACATAAACAAACAAAACTGTCCCATAAAACAAAGTGACCGCAGTGAGGTGGGAAGTGCAGGTGGAGAAGGCCTTGTTCCTTCCCTCAGTAGAGCGCATGTTCATGATGGAGTGGAGGATGTAGATGTAGGACACGGTTATGGTGAAGAGTGTGCTGATAAGGACTGATGCAGAGGAGATGGCAGGTGATATTTCAGCAATGTAAATATGGCCACAAGAAAGCTTCAAGAGTGGGAAGAGGTCACAGAAAAAATGGTTGATTTTATTTGGGCCACAGAAAGAAAGGTTCATCAAACAGCCTGTAAATGATGAGGCATTCATGCATCCACCCAGGTAGGAAGCACCCAGTAGGAGGATGCAGACCCTTGGGGACATGTGGGTGGAGTAGAGCAGGGGAGAGCAGATGGCCACATAGCGATCATAGGCCATGGTGGCCAGCAGGAAGCACTCTGTAGTTCCAAACGTGACATCAGAGCCAAGCTGGGCTATACAGCCAGTGACTGGGAGAGTCGTTTTCTCTCTTAAGAAACTGATGAGCATGACTGGTGTAACCGATGTGGAGTAGCCAATGTCCACAAAGGCCAAATGACTAAGGAAAAGATACATTGGGGTATGAAGCTGTGGGCTGCTTCGGATTAAGAGGATTATGCTGATATTTCCAACTACGGTAACAATATAAACTGCTAGAAAAACCACAAAGAGGATGGCACATAGTGTAGGATTATCTGTTAATCCCAAAATAATGAACTCTGTCACCGTTGTATCATTTCCAGTCTCCATTTATCCATTCAATTATGCCTATTGAAACCAGACCAGAAGAGATTAAATTGGTTGAAATGACCTCACAATTAATGTATATGCTTAAATATGATCTTATAATTCAATTTTTAAAATGGTAGCTTTGTCTTATAAAATATTTTATGGACAGAAATTTTCTTTTCAATTTTCACAAAACATTAAAATTGAAGACTCTATTATTTTAGGACTCAGCTATTTTCTCCTATTTGTATAAGTTAAAGTATGTGTGCAGGAGATATATGAAAGGATGTTTCCAGCAACATTGATTATAATAACATAAACTGTAAATAATATAAATGTTTTTGGAAAGGCCAGCTCTTGATTTCCTATTCCCATCCCAAATGTGTCTCTGACCCAGTGTTCTCTATCTTAGCAAATGTTGCCTCCAACTATACAGTTCATTGGGCCAACAGATATAGAGTTGACTTTGACATCTCTTTCTTTCTGACTTTCTCCTTTTTCTGGAATTAAAAAAAATCACATCCTTAGTTATCATAATTAATACCAAGAGCTAGATGGTGCCTACATTCAAGATGAAAAGGTCAAACAGAGTTTTTACTATTGTTATGAGATAAACATCCTAGGTATTTTGCAAAGTATCCCAAGACTTATCTCCTACACCATATCTTTTCAAATTTATGAGATTGTGTGAAGCAATATGGAGAGCTCAGGTATCTTTATGGACTGGGATTAAATGGAAGTATCTGGGGATCTGCATTAGGTACGTTTCAGTTTCACCAGTTCTAATAAGCAGCTATAGGCAAATAAGAAGTGGGGCCATTTGACATGGGGCGGTGGGGTTAGAGTAATAGGAAGGCAAGTAGCTAGACAGAGAAGCTAGGACGTTATATTAAACAAATGCTTAATTGGCATTTCAGAATAATGGTTCCTTTGTTCAAAATACAGCACATGATCAAGGAAAGGGGAGAATATGTTAGTCATATTCACTCTTTTCCATGACTCTCATCTAAAGACCAACATATTCTTCAGAATAATTTGCTTTTTCTTCAAGAAACTCTATTTGAAGAATAATTAAGAAAACATACTTACGTAACTATTAGCAACTATTTTCTTATCTAAATACTCTATCAAATTTTATTCAGCCAAAGTTACATGAAAATTATGACAGCTGTATAATATGGCATGAATAGTACTAGGATTATGTGTCAGAATTCTCAAATTCTGGCTTTTTTATCTAAAGACCCAAATCACAAATAAATTTTATATTTTTAAAGAAAATAAATATATCAAAGGCACAAATGTTTTCAGAGTTGAATATGGTTGCCGGCATGGAAGACAAAGTGATGTGCACACTAGCTCCGTCACTCACAGTCTATGGAATCACCAGCAAGTTACAAAAACTCTGATCTGTTTCCTTACCTGAGAGAAGGAGATAACAATACATACCTCATGTGATACAATATTCAGTGTGGAAAAAACACCAAGCACTGCTTATACAACAAATAGATATTCAATTACTAATACTTTCCTTGAAATAATCATCTTGTAACTTCTGGTACATATGAAAGAATTGAATATTTCTGTATTCTTAAAAAATAAGAAGTATAAACTAGTGATACATCTACCGTAACACTGTATAGGCCGTATAGGCTCTGAGGAATTGTTACTGTACAGAAAGGCCATATTTAAGTGAGGTTTGGGTCATTTGGGATATTACTTATTTCACTTATAATTGAAAATTAATTACTTCACTTGTTTTGGCAAATTACATTGACAATCCATTGGGACAGAGAAATTACCTATACACATCTATTGGGACAGAGAAATAACATGTACACATGATTATGTAAAGGTATATGAATAAAATATTTTCTAAATACCCAGGGCTTCCATTTGTTTTTTTAACTAAATAACTTGAAAAAAGAAATTACAAGATTTTGCAATTACTGAAGTTGAATTTTTTATCAACGCATGATTAATATGGCTGCAGCAATTTGTGGCACTTCTGAAATATGGGTGCATTCAGGTTTTCAGGACATCTATCTTAAGAGATAATTTGGGTTTGCCAGAAGAGTTTAATTTGCAAACATGCATCCAATAGAAATGCAATACTATTTTCAATATTATAAGTGACATATACTTTTTAAAAAAATTGTATGCATTTTCCATATCTTACAGATTTGTTCTAAGATGTTTGATATATACGTCACACTTGTTGTTGGTAGATATTTCTCACATGCACACACAGACATTTCTCTCTCTCCATTGCCCACCCTAACCCACTAACATGTGTGCTTTCTAATAGAATAGTGAAGCTTACACTAACTTTTTTTATGATCCTGCCAAACACAGCTGCCACACTGACTGGCAGGTTGTCACAGCCACGATTAACTCTCATGGTGTTCTTGAACCAAAGCCACATAGCAGAACATTCTCTAGGTTTTAGGTCAGGTTCCTTTGGTCCTGGGCTTAAAGAGCCCATAGGTCAACCCCCATTGTAACAAAGCTAAGCCTGATGATCTACATTAGGAGGATCTAACAGCTCAAACATTTCAATTCTGACAGATTAGAAAATGGATATGATGTGAAGTGTCATCTGTTTAAGAAAAACACAACTCATTTAAGTTGTAAAAAAGCAGAACTGTGGCTGATGAATGGTAGAAATAGGTAGGTGGCCATCGATTCCATAAGAGCATCCCAGCTCACATTAGGAGAATTAAATTCTTTTCACCCCTATCATTCCCTTAACATTCTGCTCACACTTGATTAGTACCCATAATGGTCGAAGATCTTCCTCTTTCCCTAATGTGAAGTTTCAGTTTTTGTATTCCTATTTAATGGTCCAGTGCTGAAAAACAGGAAGTACTAAATAGATGTTTGTTGAATTAGTATTAAATGATTTTTAAAAATATTTTATGTTTCAGACACTTTAC
This sequence comes from Avahi laniger, assembly GCA_963575035.1. Lineage (NCBI taxonomy): Eukaryota > Metazoa > Chordata > Mammalia > Primates > Indriidae > Avahi > Avahi laniger. Next base: position 3,979 of record CAUYSK010042456.1, on the reverse strand, counting down.
TATGGCCAAAAAATAATAGGAACTACCACATCTCTATCTTTACTCAACTATAAACCATTCTATAATTGCATCTCTGGCCACTACCATTTTGATGGATACTAACTCTCAGTCAGCTTAAGTCTTAGTTTTAAATTTATTAATACTTTTCTTTTGAAGCTTCCTCCGACTTCCTGGACTAAGTCATAATTTACTGGTGAACATTTTCGGAGAAGTCATAAATACGTTTTGCATTTACCACTCTTTTAATTATATAGGCACTGGTATAAATAATTGCATAAAGTTTTTCTTGCCTACTTTCCTACAACTACTATACGGGAGGCATCTTATCTGCCTAGTTCAACACTTTATTCTTAGAACGTTGCAGAAGGCCAGGCACATAGCAGTATCAAGTGAATAAATGAATGAGTGAGTAAATCATCTTTTTTTTTTTAAATTATTTTGTTATGGTAAACACACTTGACATAAGATCTACCCTCTTAACAAATTTTTAAGCGTACAATATTAACTATAGTAACGATGCTGTACAACAGATACCTAGATTTTATTCACCTTGTTTAAACTTTGTACCTATTTATTAACCACTTTCCTCCACCCTCTCCCTCTGGCCCTGGAACCCACAATTCCACTCTTTGATTCTGTGAATCCGACTATTTTACACACCTCATATAAGTGGAATCATGCACTATCTGTTCTTCTGTGACTGGCTTGTTTCACTTATCATAATGTCCTCGAGTACCATCTATGTTGTTGCATATTGTTGAATTTCCTTCTTTTTAAGGCTGAATAATATTCCATGGTGTGTGTATATATATACATATATTCCACATTTTCTTTATCCCATCATCTGTTCAAGGACATTTAGGTTGTTTCCAAACTTGGTTTTCAGTGAATAACGTTGCAATAAGCACGAGAGTGTCAATGTCTCTTTGAGATACTAATTTCAATTATTTGGATAAATACTCAGAAGAGGGATTGCTGGATCATATGGTAATTCTAGTTTAATTTTTTGAGGAACCTCCATTATGTTTTCTGTAACAGCTGCACCATTTTACATTCCCACCAACAGTGTATAATGGTTCTACAAATTCTCTGTATCCTTGACGACACTTCTTGTCTTTTGTTTTTTTGTAATAACTGTCCTGGCAAGTGTGAGGTGATATCTCCTTTTGATTTTGATTTGCATTTCTCCCATTCGATAGGATGCTTTTTCACTGTTTCCTTTGCTGTGCAGAAGGTTTTTTGGTTTGATGTAGTCCCTGTTATTGATTTTTTGTCTTAATATTCTATCCATTATTGAAAGTGGATATTGAAGTCTTCTGCTATTATTATATTTATTTATATTTTAGGTGCTCTGATGTTGGATGCATATATTTATAATTGTAATATCTTTCTGATAAATTGACCCTTTTGTCGTATATTGACCTCCTTTGTTTCTTGTAATAGTTTCTGACCTAAAATATGATTTAAGTATAGCCACTGGGAGGGGGGAAAATGGCGGATTAGTGGTGAGCTCCTGGCTTTCTGCTCCCAGAGCAGGAGGTGAAGAATGCGGACAGCTACACATGAGTGGATCACTCTCCCACAGGAACAGCATCGTGAATCTGCAGAGAAGTAGCGTGGGACAAGCAGCGCTGGAAAAAAAAAAGGTGAACTGGAGAATTGACCTCAAAGTCCGGAGAGTGCGAAATATACAATAGGGAACAGAGCATGGGATGTGCCTGTCGGCTGGCTGGGGCAGTGTGATCTGACCCACAGGAGGATGCTTGGTTCTTCCACTGACCTCCACATCCACTCAGGCAGGGAAGCACCTGAAGTCAGTGCAAAGTTGTAGCACAGACTGATGGGCTGTGTGGAGAAGAGACAATAGTGGGAAACATTTTGAACTCTTTAGTGCTCTGTGCTAGGTCCGCACAGGGCAGGGTAGAGACTGGTCTGAGTAGACACTTCCCTGTTCCACAGGAGGGAGTTTGAAAACAGGCATCTTGCCCTCTGAGGGCCGCTGGGACCAGAACAAGGGAGGTGAACACCGAAAGGGAGGCTCCGCCCTTGGAAACCTCTGAAGATCTGGCTGGCGCAGGGTGGGACAGGGAGTAGATTCTCTCTACTGGACTGACATGAGGCAGTGTGCTAGGGAAGTAGCAGAGATAGCTGGTGGCTCGTTGAGACAGCCTGCCAAACCCAGCACCCACTGCCACCCGAGCAGTCACCTCCAGTGCTGGCTCTCTGTGGGTGGGCAGCTGCCATTTTGGGGGTCCATAGCCTAAAAAGGTTGTGGTGCATTGTCGAACTGGGCACTGCTTCTTCTCCAGCCCAGCAGGGCAAGGCTAGGCAACGGTCTCAGGTGGCGCCACTGCCCCTGCCCAGCAGAGCAGGCCCTGCCCTTGAAGGGGTGAAGTAACAAGAGAAGCCACTTTCGGGGCTGAGACCCACAGAGACCTCTGGCAGCCCTATGCCTCCAGCTTGGCCGCTTGTGTCTGGTGCTGAAGGGATAGACCCTGTCCTTGGAAGGGCAGAGTAACAAGCGAAACCCTTTCTGGGTTGAGTTGTCCAGTGTCCTCGGGAGGCACTTCTCCACCCGCCACGCTGCTTGTACTTTACGCTGACCAGACAAACTCCACCCTGTGAGGGGCGGAGTAACCAGAGAAGTCTCTTTCTGGGCTTGGATGTGCGGAGGTCTCTGGCAACGCCCCTCCCCCAGCCCATCAGGGCAGATTCCGCCCTTAGAGACAGGGAGAAAGAAGAGAAGTCGCTTTCTCTGTCTGACTGATGTCAATCTGTGGGACCTTGGAACTAAGCAAAAGGGGGACAGACTGTTGATTCAGACTAGTGGGTTGGTTTTGATTATCTGATAAGAACATAACACTAGAGCTCACCCTTGGCGCCCAGGCCACTGCCAGCTTTGGGGCTGGTGATCTGGGAAGACGAATCTTGGCCAGAGTCCTTAGCAATTGCACCAACTGACACCCCCTACCTGGAGCTGCCTCGCAAGTGTGAAGAAAGAGCCCTGAATAACATATTAGCAGCTCTCCCCTAGCAGCAGATCAAGCAATCACAGAAGTATACACTCTCAGACTCGCAGGTACCTGTTGCTCTTCTCATCCCACCTAAAGTGGCAACAGGGCTCAAGTGACCCCTGGGAGTGACAAGATATTTCCCAAAGACTGGGGCACTTGTATACCCCATTTGGGGGTTTACAGCCTAATACAAAGGTATTGAAATACCTTCATAATCGACTCCTCTGCACAAACTGCAAGCAATAAAAGTAGTGTCTTCTTTCTCAAACTAGTGGAGGGCAGTGGAGTCACACACACAAGAGTGATTCACCACCTGGGAGACTAAGCAAGGCCTCCAAACTCACTAATCTCCTTTGGCAAGAGGTGAATACAACAGGTGAGAGACAACCCAACAGGCTAAAATACCTCTAAGGCAATAAAGGATCAGAGTGCATCTCCCCAACACTGTCAAGGAATGTCCCTTTGGGGACTTGGAGTTAAAGCCATAAACCAGCCCCAGGACCCCCAGTTCTTGACAAAGTAGCCTGATGAGAAAGAATCAGCAAAAGAACACAGGAAACAAGAAAGATCAGAGAGAAAAGTCACCTCCAAAAGCAAATATTCGATCTCTATCAATAGATATTAATTTACACGATATGATTAAATTGACAAAGAAAGAATTCTGAATATGGATTGTAAAAAAACTCAATGGAATTGAAGAGAAAATAGAAACCCAACATAAAGAAGCCATAAGAACAACACAAGAAATGAATGAAAAATTCTCTAAAGAAATTGAAATACTATGGAAAAACCAAACAAATCTTGGAAATGAAGGAGGCTTTCAAGGAATTTCAAGACACAATGGAAAGCCTTAAGAACATAATGAATCATGCATAGGAAAGAATCTCAGAACTTGAAGATAATGCCTACATGCTTAACAAATCAGATGAAGAAAAAGAACACAGAAACAAGAGACCAGACCAAAA
>CAUYSK010042454.1:0-13364 GCA_963575035.1 Avahi laniger | reverse complement strand
TTTTTTGGGGGGCTTTTTGATAAAGGCCATTCTCACTGGAGATAAGTGATGTCTCATTGTGGTTTTAATTTGCATTTCCCTGATGATTAGAGATGTTGAGCATTTTTTCATATGTTTTTTGGCCATTATTCTGTCTTCTTTTGAAAAGTTTCTGTTCATGTCCTTTGCCCGCTTTTTGATAGGGTTGTTTGATTTTTTCTTGCTGATTTTCCTGAGTTCTAAATAGATTCCGGTTTTCAGCCCTTTATCGGATGTGTAGCATGCACAAATTTTCTCCCATTCTCTAGGTTGTCTGTTTGCTCTCGTCACAGTTTCTTTGGCTGTGCAGGAGCTTTTAAATTTGATTAGGTCCCATTTATTTACTTTCGTTGTTGCTGAGATTGCCTTTGGGTTCTTCTTCATAAATTCTTTTCCTAGGCCAAAGTCTGTAAGGGTTTTTTCAACATTTTCCTCTAGAGTTCCAATTGTTTCACATCTTAGGTTTAAGTCTGTTACCCACCATGAGTTGATTTTTGTGAGAGTTGAAAGGTGTGGATCCTGTTTCAGTCTTCTACATGTGGCTATCCAGTTTTCCCAGCACCATTTATTGAATAAGGATTCTTTTCCCTAGTGTATGTTTTTGTCTGCTTTGTCAAAGATTAGATGGCTATATGAGCGTGGTTTTATATCTGGGTTCTCAGTTCAGTTCCACTGGTCAATGTCTCTGTTCTTGTGCCAGTACCAAGTTGTTTTCATTACAATAGCCTTTTAGTATAGTTTGAAGTCCAGTAGATTGATACCTTCCATTTTGTTTTTATTACCTAGGATTGCTTTTGCTATACGGGGTCTTCTCTGGTTCCACACAAAGTGTAAAATTATTTTTTCTATATCCATGAAAAATGATGTTGGTATTTTAATAGGGATTGCATTGAATCTGTAGATCACTTTGGATAGTATAGACATTTTAACAATGTTAATTCTGCCGACCCACGAGCATAGTATGGTTTTCCATCTGTTTATGTCCTGTGCTATTTCCTTCCTCAATGTTTTGTAGTTCTCTCTGTAGAGGTCTTTTACATCCTTAGTTAAATATATTCCTAAGTATTTTATTTTCTTTGTTGCTATTGTGAATGGTATTGAGTCTTTGATTTGATTCTCAGTTTGACTGCTATTGGCATATATGAAAGCCTCTAATTTGTGTGTATTGATTTTATATCCTGAGACTTTAACTGAATTCATTTATCAATTCCAGGAGTCTCTTGGTTGAATCCTTGGGGTTTTCTAGATATAATATCATATCATCAGCAAAGAGTGAGAGTTTGACCTCTTCTGTCCCCATTTGGACACCCTTAATTCCGCTTTCTTGTCTAATTGCTGTAGTAAGGACTTCCAGTACTATGTTGAATAGAAGTAGAGCTAGTGAGCAACCTTGTCTGGTTCCAGTTCTAAGTGAGAATGGTTTCAATTTTTCCACATTCAGTATGATGTTGGCTGTGGGTTTGTCATAAATGGCTTGTATCATTTTTAGGTAAGCCCCATCTATGCCTATTTTGTTAAGCATTCTTATCATAAAAGGGTGTTGAATTTTGTCAAATGCTTTTTCTGTGTCTATTGAGAGGATCATATGATCTTTGTTTTTGCTTCTATCTATATCGTGAATTACATTTATAGATTTGTATATGTTCAACTATCTCTATCCCTGCCTCTCTGGGATAAAGCCCACTTGATCGAGATGGATTATTTTCTTGATAAGCACCTGGATTCGATTTGCTAGGATTTTGTTGAGAATTTTTGCATCTATATTCATAAGGGATATTGGTCTGTAGTTTTCTTTTTGTTGCGTCCTTTTCTAGTTTTGGTATCAGGGTTACGTTGGCTTCATAAAATGTGTTGGAGAGGATTCGATCCTTCTCGATGTTGTGGAATAATTTCTGCAGGATAGGCACCAGTTCTTCTTTGTAGGTGTGGTAAAATTCAGGTGTGAAACCATCTGGTCTGGGACTTTTCTTTTTTGGAATGTTTTATTGCTGTTTCAATTTCAGTCCTTTGCCCAGACCAACAAATATTGGTCTGTTCAGGAATTCTATTTCTTCCTGGTTGAGCCTAGAGAGGCTGTGTGTTTTAAAAAATTCATCCATTTCCTTCACATTTTCCAGTTTGTGTGCATAAAGGTTTTTGTAGTATTCATAAATTATATCTCTGTGGCATCAGTTGTAATTTCTCCTTTTTTATTCCTGATGGAGCTTATTAGAGATTTTTCTTTTCTCCTTTTTGTTAGTCTAGCCAAAGCCATGTCAATTTTGTTTATTTTTCAAAGAATCAACTTTTTGTTTTATTAATCTTCCATATAGTTTTCTTGTTGTCAATTTCATTTAGGTATGATTTGATCTTATTAATTTCACTTCTTCTGCTGGATTTTGAGTCCATCTGTTCTTCTTTTTCCAGCTCTTTGAGTCAATTCATTAGGTTTTCTATTTGTTTTCTTTCTGTCTTTTGGATATAGGCATTTATGGAAATAAACTTTCCTCTCAGGACTGCTTTAGCTGTGTCCCACAGATTTCAGAAACTTGTGTCTCCATTGTTATTTAGTTCAAAGAATCTATTGATTTCCATCTTGATTTCCTCATTTATGAAGTAATCAATCAGCAGAAGGTTGTTTAGTTTCCATGACTTTGTTTAGAAATGAGAGTTTCTGTTAGGGTTGATTTCTATTTTTATTCCACTGTGGTCTGAGAAGATACATGGTATGATTTCTATTTTTTTAAATTTTTTGAGACATGATTTGTGTCCTAGGATATGGTCAATCTTAGAGAATGTCCCATGAGCTGATGAGAAGAACATATATTCAGTGGTTTTTTGGTAGAATGTCCTGTAAATCTCAGGCCCATTTGTTCTGGGGTTCTGTTTAAGTCCATTATTTCTTTGTTAATTTTCTGTTTGGAGGATCTGTCCTGTGTTGCCAGTGGGGTGTTGAAGTATCCAGCTATTATGATGTGGCTGTTTATCAATTTTTTTAGATCAAGTAGAGTTTGCTTTATGAATCTGGGTGCACCTAAGTTGGGTTCATACATATTTAGAATTTTTATGTCTTCTTGTTGAACTCTACCCTTAACATTATATAGTGACCCTCTTTGTCTTTCATTACTTTTGTTGATTTAAAAACTGAGTTATCTGAGATCAAAACTGCCACACCAGCCTTCTTTTGGCTTCTGTTTGCTTGAAATATTGATTTACACCCCTTTACCTTTAGTCTAAATGTGTTCTTGCAAATTAGATGTGTTTCTTGAAGACAGCAGATACTTGGCTTGTATTTATTTATCCACTCAGCCAGCCTATGTCTCTTGAGTGAGGAGTCCAAGCCATTCACATTTATTGAGAGAACAGATAGGTAGAGCAAATCTCTGTTCATTCTATTGGGTTGGAATCTGTTGTTTTGTTTTCTCTCTTGAGCCATTGTGGTATCTGGCCTTTGATCTTTAGCTTTTGAGTGGATTTACATTTGTGAGTGTTTCTTCTGCTGATCCATGTGTAACTCTGTTTTCAGTACTTCTTGGAGGTCTGTGCTTGTCTTGGTGAATTCCCTCAGTCTTTGCTTATCTGAGAATGTCTTTATTTCTCCTTCATATATGAAACTTAGTTTTGCAGGGTACAAGATTCTCATCTGGGCATTATTCTGTTTCAGAGGAGTGAGAATGGAGCTCCAGTCTCTTCTTGCTTGCAAGGTTTCAGTTGAGAAGTCTGGAGTTATTCTGATGGGCTTTCCTTTGTATGTTACTTGTTTCTTTCACCTTACAGCTCATAGAAGGGCCTCTTTAGTGGATATTTTGTTCAGTCTGATGACTGCATGTCGTGTCGTCTTCCTATTTACATTGACTCTCCCAGGGGTCCTTCGAGTTTCTTGTACCTGGATATTCATATTTTTAGCGAGGCCTGGGATATTTTCCTCTATTATATCTTCAAATAGCTTATCCAACCATTGCGTGTTTTCTTCTTCACCCTCAGGGATGCCCATAACTCTCACGTTATTCTTCTTCACATAATCCCACATTTCTTGTATGCTTTGCTCTTTTCTCTTATTTCTCTGCTCTATCTCTGTGACTGACCTTTTCAATTGGAAGGTCTTATCTTCAATCTCTGAGATTCTTTCTTCTGGTTGATGTACCTTGTTCTTGAGGCTTTCCACTGTGTTCTGTAGTTCCTTGAATAAATTCTTCATTTCCAGGAGTTCAGTTTGATTTTTCTTTAATATTTCAATTTCTTTAGTGAATTTTTCTTCCAAGTCCTGGATATTTTTTGTGGTTTCTTTGTGTTGGTTATCCATTTTTTCTTGCATGTCATTGAGTTTTCTCACAATCCATGTTTGAAATTCTTCTTCTGTCATTTTACTGTCCTGAGTTTGGTTATTGTCCATTGCTAGAGAGCTGTTGTTCCTCTTTGGGGGTGTGCTTTCCGTTTGATTCTCCATACTTTCAGAGTTGTTTCACTGGTTCCTTCTCATCTGAATCAGTTGTTACTTCTTGCCTTTAGATTTTCGTTTGGATAATGACATGCCCTGTTTAGTCTCTGAGCCAGTAGGTGGTGTTTGTGGGTGAGATTCGACCACATTCTGTATGATGAGTCAGTAGATGCAGTAAAAGGATGTGCAGAATGACCTCCCTGTCAGTAGGTGACACTTGCTGAGAGGAGCAAGCTGCAGTACTGTTTTTGGGTCCTGTACCCAGCTCTTATTCCTTTGGAGAGGCCCTCCTGTTCCTCGAGTGGTGGGTGGGGCCCTGGGACTTCCAGGTGTGTCCTTATTCTCCACCTCAGTGGAGGCAGATCCAGTAGTGAGTCTGGGCAGAGCTGGATTAGGTAAGCCTGCCCTCAAGCTCCACAGATGCTATTAGCAGGGATCAAAGGTCTGTTCTCTGCTTCTGTGCAAAGCTGCCAGGGAGGGGCTGAGATGGCTCCACTCAACTGCAAAGTCTGCATGTGGGGGGTGGGGCTGTCCAAGACCCACAGTCTGGAGCAGGTCTCGCTCCTTTCCACCCTCCTCTATTCTGCGGTTTCTCCCAGGCCTCTGCCAGCAGGCAGGACCTCAGGCCAATGGATCTCCCCTGGCTGTGACTTGGGCCAGGAGGTTCCCTGCCCAGGATCGCAGCCTGAGCTGGGTGCAAGGCCCTCCTTTGGGAGGAGGGCTGCCCCTCAGACACGCTGATCTGCGCCTGAAAGCACACATTCCTCAGTAGGCTCATTCACAAACATCCCTTCTGTGCCCTGGGGCAATGCAATCTATACCAAGGTGTGCGTGGTCTGGTCCCCAGGCCCATCCCCCAGGCCCCGGAGATCCTGCCAGGGGGAGGGGTGCTGGTCCCAAGTCACCAATGGGGTGCCCAGGCTGGATCGATGTCACTCCACCTTGGGATTTGCCCCGCTCTCTTGGACTCCCTAGGCAAGCAGCACCTGGAAGTGCTGGCAGGTAGGGAGCTCACAGTCTGAGCACCCCTCTGTCTGCTGTAGGGCCCCAAAAGGAAAGGTCCTGTTCCCTCAAGATGCCTCCATGTGATGGTTAAATTGTCTCTCTGGGCACCCACGGGTAGGGAAGGGGAAGGAGAGAATGGAGTAATATGGCGTCTGCTGATAGGCTCGGGTCTGCATCTGGGGAGGTGCCCCGAGGGAGCTAGGAGTCCAGCGCCCTGTCTGCAAGAGGCAACTGCTCACTGGCAGCAGCCATTTCTGAGCTGGTGCCGGCAGGTCTCTCCAACTGCTCAGGAGCCCACCAGCAGTCCGAGATGCAAGGGAGGGGAAAGTTATCTGCTCCACCTGCCCTTGTCACTGGTCTTCAAGCCTCTCAAGAGGCCTTTCTCCTTCCAGTTCTCCTCCACAATGTCTTCCTGTGGAGTCTCCTGTAGTTTCAGGCACTCTTCCTTCCGACCCTCATCCGATCTATGTTTTTCTGCTAGTTTATTTTTTTCACTTTCTTCTAAAATCTGTCTTTTTTGCAGAGACACTCTGGCTGGCGGCTTTTCTCGTCCGCCATCTTGGGGCTTCCCCAGACCTCCTCATCTTAAAACATTCCAAGCATTTAGACAAAGCTTCATGTCTTTAACCAATTACAAGATGAAGAATCTTTAAACCTACCTATAACCTGTAAGTGCCCCCCACTCCCGCTTTGAGATGGCCCACCTTTTTGGGCCAAACCAATGTATGTCATCCATGTATTGATTTATGACTTTACGTGTAACCTCTGTCAACCTCAAATGTGTAAAACCAAACTGTAACCCAACCACAGCAAGTCCTTTTGCTCAAGACTTCTTGGGCATGGCTCCAGGTCATGGTCTTCAAATTTGGCTCAGAATAAATCTCTTTAAAATTATTTTACAGAGTTTGGCTTCTTTTCTGTTGACAAGATTGGCGCCCAGACGTGGGGCTCAGAGAAGACTCAGGACCACTGAAGAAGTAGCCCAAAATCAGCACCACATACCATCATAGCCCTTTTGGACCCTCCAACTCTGAGCTTCTCCTTTGGCAGAACTGGTAAGTCCTCCTGAGTTCTGGACCTCCCATTTTTGGCTGATGGTCTTGGTTTACTCTGAACTGGGTCTTTTCCTAGGAATTGTTTGGGATCCTAACTTAGATTTGGAGGTGTATTCTAAAGGGTCTCCTCCATTGTCTTTTTATCCTAAATTAAACTCAATTGGTTTTTCTGTGTATTTGGGAAAGAGGAAACTGAACTGTCTTGTTTGCAGAATAAATGAGAGCCTGAGTTCCTCAGCTCCAAAAAGAAGGGGCATCTTACTCCTCCCAGCCTTGGCAGCCCTGGGTGACCAGGGCCCTGAGCGAGAGTTGCCTGGGGCAATTCCCTGAGGCATAGTGGCCCTGTATGGAACCCCCCAACAAATTAATTAAAAGAAGATCATCCAGAAAACGCATATAAGAGCTGATCCCTCAGCGTTTTGAGCCCTCTGGAATGGCTAGACCCTCAAGAAAGGAACTGAGTACTAGACCCCCAAGAGAGACCCCCAAAAGACTAGTCTCCAAATACTAGACCCCCAAGAGAGAAACTGAGACAGGTAAGAGGGTGGGACCAACTCGGTGGTGAAACATTGAGGAGCCCCACCCACAATCAGCACACCAAATCCATAACACCAAATCCTAGACTACAGTTTGGTTGCTTCTTTTAAAGAAAAATGAGAAACAAATCCTTTAAAAATGAGGAAAAACAAGGAGAATGACCCCCTTTGGGCACCTCAATTAGTTTGTGGAAACTCTACTTGCAAGTATTTTTGTAAATGAAAAGATTCAAAGGCATTCCAGGTTTTCTAGGGCTCCAGCTGGTTATAGCTAATTCTTGTGCACAAGTTTTTATGAAAGGACAAATTACATCAAGGAAAATTCAGAGCTCAAATGGTGAACCTACCACTATAGAGTTAAGATGTCTCTTAAGCTATTTCTCTTTTCTGGCTACTCTAAAACCTGCTAACTTCTTCTATTGATGTTAAGATAACTCATTATTTTTGGTATTTACAATTGAAAGGCTATCTGGAGATCCTGCAGCCAGTTCTAGCTAAAATGCAAACATTGGAAATTCATTTTAAACTGAAGAAAAAAAGCACTGGCTGGCCAGTCTACAAAACACGCCTGCAGATGCTTGCAGACGCAGCCCCTTCCGGTTTTTTTTGTTTTGTTTTGTTTTGTTTTTGAAACAGAGTCTCACTTTGTTGTCCAGGCTAGAGTGAGTGCCGTGGCATCAGCATAGCTCACAACAACCTCAAACTCCTGGGCTCAAGCAATCCCTTCTGCCTCAGCCTCCCGAGTAGCTGGGACTACAGACATTTGCCACCATGCCCGGCTAATTTTTTCTATATATATATTTTTTTAGTTGTCCAGATCATTTCTATTTTTTTTTTTTTTTAGTGGAGATGGGGGGTCTCACTCTTGCTCAGGCTGATCTCAAACTCCTGATCTTGAGCGATCCACCCACTTCGGCCTCCCAGAGTGCTAGGATTACAGGTGTGAGCCACCGTGCCAGGACGCCCCTTCCGTTTTGACTGATGAAACCTCAAGCATTGACACTGTTTCTCTTGGTCCCACCTCAGTGAGCCAGGTGTGCTGGCAGAACCTTAGAGCGGAGGTTGCTCAGGCCAAGCGTGAGACTGACTTCTGTGTTAGAAGTGTGGAGAGAGGACAGCATTTCCTTGCTGCTGATGTGGATCCTGGCCACCTGGATGGCTTCTGAGCATTTGCCCAGCATCCTGCTGAGCAGGAGCTGAGAGCTGGGAAAGCAGCCGGGCCAGGGGAGTATGAACCGACTCACCTGGCTACTGCCCAGAACTAGGCCCACTCCAACCGAGGTCTCCTTGCCAGGATCTTGGGAGCCCCACCACCCTCAGAGAGCATGGAGGAACCCTCCCTAGTCAGAGACTCTTGAGGAGCAGGAAGTCCCTCTCATCTCCTGGCCCTGTCCTGCTTCCTGTCTTCCTCATACTAGAGTCATAATGACTACCCAGGCAGGTAATTTTATTGTGTTTCTCAGACCAAGAGTCTCTGGTGAGGGCTCAGACATGAAGTTTTGTGGGCTTCCCCTCTCCCTCTGTCTAACTCCTGTACATGCTTGGCTGAGTCACCTGATTCATACTAGCATGATTATGATTATTGTGGATGCCTGTTTTGTTTGGCTTTTGGCTGCTTGTCTCCAGTCCAGTGGGGTACCCTAAAAATCCCACTTCCTGGCACCAGGAAGATCCTTATTTGCAACCAGAGTGATAATGCCTTGTCCAGGCAATCTTTTCCTATTTACCAACTACAGGTAAGGGCAGCAGCAGCATCCGTTTCATTTAGAAAAAGTTAACAGGCACAGGAGTTAATAGGGTGGGACTTGGTGGGAACCACTTTCCAAATGTATTTATAGAAAAGAAAATACATATTTTTTTATGCCTTTTTGGTTTCATGGTGAGGGGTCATTGGGAAAGTTTCAATTTTTATTTCCTTGTGTTCCATTCACCTTCACTCCATCTCCTGGTCTTAGAGTTGCCATTTAACCTAGACTTTTCTTTCTATTTAATTTCTATTTAATTTATTAGCCCAGTTTATCTTTATCTAATTCAGCATTTACTAAGCCACTGTGTGAGGAAACAGAGTGTCAATGGTAATAACATGCGGCCCTTGGCATTAAGAGTCTTATAGGCCATTAGAATAAGAGAGATGGATACCACGGTACATGCATATCAGAGGTGGAGTAGGGCTGTGGCAGGACATGGAGTGCTCTCATGGTTAACCTGATACGCTATCACAGTCTTTAGAAATGGGGCAGTCTTTACCAAGGTTTCCAAGTCATTCCTGGAGTGTGAACTGGGAGAATGACAGCAGAATGCTGTTGCAAACAATTTTTCAGTTGCAAACAATGCTTCACAGGTGGAGTACTGGGCTGTAACTATTTTAAAGGTGGGCAAAGCCTAGGAGATGAGTCAGGAACAAATGCCCCACAGGTGCACTTATATGTGTTGGGGCTTAGACAGGAAGGGTTCACAAACAGGCAACAAATCAGCCCTATAGGCTTCAGAGAGTCCATATAAGTCACTAAGAGGAACTAAATACCTAACTAAAAACCTAATAAACTAAGAAATCTAAACGCAGTCCCTTGTAGATTAAAACTCTGATCACTATCCAGGCTGTTAACTTCAGGAAGTAGTAGAGTTTGCTTATGATTATTTGGGTTTTGCTTGTGCTGTTTTAGTTTTGTGGGGTTTTATTCCCCCTCTGTGTGCTGATCCATGTGTTTTGGGGCATTGTAGTGGCTTTATCCACTTCTTTAGCTATACAGCAGCAGTCTCTAACCTTTTTAGCACCAGTGACCGTTTTCATGGAAGACAGTTTTTCCATGGACCCGAGCGTGTTGAGGTGATGGTTTTGGTTCAAACACATTACATTTATTGTGCACTTTATTTCTATTATTATTACATTGTAATATATAATGAAATAATTATACAACTCACCATAGGTTGGGGACCCCTGCTGTAAAGTATCCCAGCCACATTATGATCTTAATTTGATAGGTGCACTTTATTTGGAAGAATAAAAATGTCCATACAGTAAAGCTTACTATAACATTTCCCACAACCCATATACCTCTCATATTCAGCACACAAACCCCATCTCCGCTTCTTAGGCACTTAATATCCTTACTTCTGTGTTCATTTATTGTGGGTTTGTTTCATGTGGGTTGTTTCCTCAGGTCATGATGTTGTCAAATCAGAATTTGACAAGCTGGCATATTCATTTATTCAGAATTCCAAGTGCCCATTGCCACTTCTGCTAACTAAAGTGATAGCAAGGTGAAGAAGAAAACTTTCTTTCCCTCAAGTTGCTAATAGATTAGAAAGTACAAGAGAAATACTAGAGTTTAACAAGGTTTTCTTGAATTAAAAAAGGAACTGTGTTTCCAGGTTGGGCTGCATTAGGTATCGACCGATAGACTCAAGGGTCAGCATCTCAGGCTCCACCTCAAATAATTATGTACAAAGAGCTCACACCTGCAGCCAGACAACCTAGGTAAGTTACAGACAGAGTGCAGAATGAGAATAAATGAGTGGAGGAAAATTCCCCAGGAGCTTTTGTCTTGATTCCCCCATTGAGGGCAGGAAAATAATTTTTTTTTTACAGTCACAATTTTGTTTCCATTTAAATTGCACTTTTGGCAAGATGTGATGGTTCACGTCTGTAATCCTAGCACTCTGGGAGGCCGAGGCAGGAGGATCGCTCGAGGTCAGGAATTCAGACCAGCCTGAGCAAGAGAGAGACCCCGTCTCTATTAAAAATAGAAAGAAATTATCTGGACAACTAAAAATATATAGAAAAAATTAGCCAGGCATGGTGGTGCATGCATGTAGTCCCAGCTACTCGGGAGGCTGAGGCAGAAGGATCACTTGAGCCCAGGAGTTTGAGGTTGCTGTGAGCTAGGCTAATGCCATGGCACTCTAGCCCGGGCAAAAGAGCGAGACTCTGTCTCAAAAAACAAACAAACAAACAAACAAATAAATAAATAAATAAATTGCACTTTTTTTATATGAATTAACTTATTTAATACATAACCATAAAATGTTGTTATCCCCTTATTAAAGCTGAACTCAGAGATGTGAAAAAATCAATAAAATATTAATAATTATAATAAATATAAATCTTTTAAATGCAGCATATAAAACCAGTTTAGCAGAGTTCATTAAAAAACTTGATCGAACTACACACTGTATGCAAGAAACTCACCTCAAATATAAATATATAGCAGATAGGTTGAAAGTAAAAAGATGGCACAAAATTTGGGAGTCCCCAAGACTACTCTCATTTCTGATGCTACTTGTAAATTCAGATATCTCCAAGACAACCCTCAGTTTCAATGATTTTGTATGAGGACTCACAGAACTCAGTAAAGCTGTTATAATCTTGTATAGCTCATTACAGCAAGAGAATACAGAGTACAATTGGCAGAGACACATAGAGCAAGGTCCATGAGAATTGCAAGCATGGAATTTCTAGTTGTTGGTGTGCAGTTGCCACACAACTGTGGCAATATACTTGGGGTATTGCCAACTAGGAAGACCACTCAGGCTTTGATATCCACTCTTTTTATTGGGGCTAGCCATACAGGCATAGCTGACCACCTGTGTGGCTGACCATAGTCTACAGGCCCTCCAGAGGTTGAGCTGACACTGGCCCCTCATGTTGTTAGTACAGATTATCCAGTGTAGCCCAAATCCCCCATCATAAATCATACTGTTAACACAGACTATCTGATGTGGCCCAAAACCTTCAGGTAAACAAAGACACTTTTATCAGGCAGCACATTGCAAGGTCTTCTCTAATAGATTACCTCCCAGGGGCTGAGAACAAAGTCCAAGCCTGTCTTCGAGCAAAGGTATTACTTTCCTACACAGATGAAAAAACACAGACCAGGCAAAAGCATTAATTCAAAGAAAATAGGAGTGGCTATATTAACATCAGATAAAATAAACTTCAAGTAAAAAAAAAAATGTCCAGACACAGACAGGGACATTACCTTACAATGAAAGTGTCAATCCATCAAGAAGACACGGCAGCCCTAAGTGTGTATGCACCAACAAAAGAGCTACAAAATATGAGAAGCAGGCCGGGCATGGTGGCTCACACCTGTAATCCTAGCACTCTGGGAGGCCAAGGCGGGCGGATTGTTTGAGCTCAGGAGTTTGAAACCAGCCTGAGCAAGGGCGAGACCCTGTCTCTACCAAAAACAGAAAGAAATTAATCGGACAACTAAAAATATATAGAAAAAATTAGCCGGGCATGGTGGCGCATGCCTATAATCCCAGCTATTTGGGAGGCTGAGGCAATAGGATCACTTGAGGTTGCTGTGAGCTAGGCTAATGTCACAGCACTCACTCTAGCCAGGGCAACAGAGTGAGACTCTGTCTCAAAAAAAGAAAAAATGTGAAGCAAAAACTGGTAACTAGAATGAAAAACTGAAAGATCCACAACTGTTGTAGGAGACTTCAACACTCCTCTATCACAATTGACAGAACAACTAGACAGAAAATCAACAAGGACATAAAAGAATTTGAAAACATTATCAGTGAACAGAAGCTAATTGACATTTATAGAATACCTCATCTAACAACAGCAGAATTCACATTCTTCTCAAGTACCCACGGAACATATGCCAAGATAGACCATATCCTAGTCCATGAGGCAAATCTCAAATAATTTAAAAGTGAAATCACACAGAGTGATCACATAGACTAAAGCTAGAAACAATAATAAAAAAGACAAGAGAAATATCTGCAAATACTTTGAAACTAAACAGCACATTTCTAAATAACCCGCAGGTCCAAGAGGAAGTCTCAAGGATATTCACAAAATACACCAATATGAATAACAATGAAAAGATATAAAAATTTGTGTTATAAATTTGTGAGAGAAATTTATCATTTAATGCTTGCATCAGAAAAGAGTAAAAGTTTCATATCAGTAATCTAAGCTCCCACCTCAAAATAGTAGAAACAGAAGACAAATAATAAACCTAAAGCAAGGGAAGAAAAGAGTAATAAAGAGCAGAAATTGATGAAATTAAAAACAGAGAAACGGTGGAGGAGAAAAAATGGCGGAGTTAGGGTAGCCTCCCGGATCCCTGCTTCCAGAGAGGGAGACGTAGATCCCGGTCTGCTACACACAATCGGAGCGGTCTCCCACAAAAACAGCGAGGGGAATCGGTGCAGATTCAGCGGGGGACACAAAAATCAGGAAAAAGAATAACAGGAGATAGGAATACAAAACCTGGAAAGTGCGGACATACGACAATAGAGAGAGGAGCATGCGACGGCGGCGCCAGCCTGGCCAGTAAGTGCACCGGGACAAGTCCCGCACGGGACAGTCTAGCT
>CAUYSK010042451.1:0-57864 GCA_963575035.1 Avahi laniger | reverse complement strand
GAAAAAGAATAAATTAAAATTAACATTTATCTTCTCATTTGGAAGCATAAAAAGTTATACATGATTCAAATTCACATGGCCGGTGTTCTAGTTATCTATGACTATATGACATCACACCAAAATTTAGTAGCTTAAAATACTATCATTCACAATTCCTGTGAGTCTGGGATTTGGGAAGGGCTCTGCTGGGCAAGTCTGACTCGGGTCGTCTCACCCAGTCAAACGGTGGCTAAAGCAGGAAGAGTGGAGATCTAGA
Source organism: Avahi laniger (assembly GCA_963575035.1). Taxonomy (NCBI): domain Eukaryota; kingdom Metazoa; phylum Chordata; class Mammalia; order Primates; family Indriidae; genus Avahi; species Avahi laniger. Next base: position 57,608 of record CAUYSK010042451.1, on the reverse strand, counting down.
ACAGCTGAGGGTTGGCCAGGCATATCTCTCTCTCTCTCTCTCTTTCTCTCTCTCTCTCTCTCTCTCATTCTCTCTCTCTCCCCCTCTCTCTTTTTATCTCTATCTCTATCTCTCTGTTGTTGCAGGGCTCCTTTATGAAATCTCTCTAGGTGGACCAGTTGGGCTTCCTCACAGCATGGTGGTCTCAGGCAGTCAGACTGCTTACCTGCCAGCACAGGGCTCCATTGCAAGCATTTCAGCAAACAAGGCAAAAGTTGCATTGCTATTTATGATCTAGTATTGGAAATCACATAGCATCCCTCTGCCCTACACTATTGCTCAAAGTAGTTTTAAAATCCCATCCAAGAAAAAGGAACAAAGACCCAATCTCTTAACAGGAGGTCTGTCAAAGTACAGGTTGAATATCCCTGATCCAAAAATATGAAATCTGAAATACTCCAAAATCTGAAACTTTTTGAGCATAGACATGATGCTCAAAGGAAATGCTCATTGAAGCATTTCAGATCTTGGGATTTCAGATTAGGGATAATGAACCAGTAAGTATATAATGCAAATATTAAAAAATCCCAAAAAATCTGAAATCTAAAACACTTGTGGTCCCAAGCATTTCAGATAAGGGATACTCAACCTGTGTTTGTAGATATCTTTGAAAATCACTACAGCTCATTTTCTGGACACAAATTACTCAGATTCCCACCACATGCAAAATACATTCACTCCCTTCCCAAGAACCCTACAGATTCATTCCATTAAGATATCAGGCTTGAGGTTCAGGACCTTATCATCTAAATAAAATCCAACTGTGGATGGCATTCTTTGGGTGCAATGCTTTGGAAATGATTCATTGGGTAAAGTTCCTTTCAGTTTGAAAACTTACGAAAGGGTGACAAGTTATCTGTCCTATACACCTATCATATAATGGTGGGACAGGCATAAGAAAACCATCATAGATACTCCCATTCATAAAGGGGGAAAACAAGAAGCACATAGCAGTCACTGGTCCATAGCAATTCTGAAATCCAGCCATGCACATGTTGCTAGTTCTTTGCTTAAGGCCCAGTCCTGTCTCCAAGGAATGGTTCTCTGTGATTCTTGGCTTCACCCTCTGTGCTTTTGGTTTCACCCTCTAGGTCAATTTTACTTTTCTACAAAAACTAGCCTGTTTGCAGCTAAGTCGATTTCTCAGCCTCCTTCCTGCCTATGTTAGTTCGAGGGGGAAAAGTCCCCTTTTCATTTTTCTCTGTCTCTGTCCTTTTCAGTTCTAACTGATATATAATTCCTTTAAGATTCTGTGGGATTTTGTATAGTAATATGTAGTCTACTCCATTAAGCAAAAGTGATACAAAACTCTTTAAGTAAGCCTTCTCTACCTTGGGCTCCCCGGGAGGTTGCTGTTGGAATATTCTCTTAAGAATCTTAAAAGTCCTATTGCTTAACACAGAGTCTGTCTGTGATGTACACCCTTAAGATTCTTCGAGAGTTGTCATCTGCTTGAGAGGATCTATGTGGCACAACCTAACATCTTTCTGAGGTCTTAACAAAGGATCTTACAAGACCGCCCTGGATTTGGTCTTTGCCTGAAACTGATACTTAATTTGAAAGTTTTTGCTATGTGGTGAAACTAAGAATGAGAAATAGTTTTATTTTCAGACACAGTCTTGGCATCTTAATATTTCCTCTAAATTTTTATTGAAAACTGCACAATTGCATTTGGGGCTTATCTGTCTATTCGTACCTTAGCATACACGCTTGAAAGAAACCTGTTGGCCTTCCCAACGTTCTGCCTACAAATTTTCTCAGACAGATCCATCAGTTCGTTTAGTATATTTTCTCTTTTCCACACTACTACAAGTAACTATTTGACTAAACTTTCTACCAGCACCTAACAAAGGCCTCCTTTGCTTCTGTTTTCAATAAAGTTTTCCATACATTTCATTAAACTTTTGTAACAGATTTTTCAAGGCCTGTCAAGCTTCTGCTAACAATTTCTTCAAGGCTCTTCCAGCATCTGCCTGCTGCTCAGACACAAAGTTAATGCCATAGGTTTTCAGGTTTTGTTACAGCAGCACCCTACTACAAAATAACAAAATATGTCCCATTTTTCTACTGATATGTAACAAGTGTACCCAATACTTAGCGTCTTAAAACAACAACAAACATTTTATTCTCTTATTTTTTCTGTGGGTCAGAAATCTGGGAAGGGCTCCACCAGGTAATTCTGGCTTAGGATGTCTCATGGGGTTGCCATCAGATAGTGGCTGGAGCCGGAACAGCAGGTGGGTTGAAGCAGATGGGGCATGGACGGGCATCTCTCTTTCTTCATGTATTCTCAGGGCTTATCCATGTGGTCTCTTTGCACAGGCTAACTTGGGCTTCCTCACATGTGCTTGGAGTTCCATGAGTGTTCCATGAAGCAAAGCAGGATGAGCATCACCTTTTATGCCTTAGCTTTGGAAGTCACTCAACATCCCTTCCATTACACTCTATTGGAAAAAACAGTCAAAACTCCTGTTCAATTTCAAGGGAAAGAAAACAAAATCCACATCTTAATGTGAGGAGTGTTAAAAAATAAATGCAGATTAATTTTCAAACCTCCGTTTCCAACAGAAAGCAATTGAACTATTTGCTTTCCATTGTATTAAATGAAATAAATTTATTCATTCATTCAATTATTCATTTATTCATAGTGCCTTAATTCTCTGTGTATATCCTGTTAATAGCTATATCACATTGTCAGCAAATGACCTGTTTTGTATGTGTCTCTTCCCTTAGACTGTTAGATTTCTGTGGTTGGGAGCTGTTTTATTCATCTCTGTATCTCCATTATTTAGTGCAAAATCTGACTTATAAAAGATGTTCAAATAATACATGCTGACTACATGGATGAATAAATGAATAAATTGCACTTTTATCTTATTTACAAATGTTGAAATTGTCACTTATTTCCCACTAAGCAATGAACCACTAAAAACTAAATGTATGTTTCTATTCCCTGTCACTAGAAAATTTTGTTCTCATTTTAAAAAATCAGTAGCATAATCTATGTTTATATCGGCTCTTTGTTTTGCAAATGTGCATTTTCACATCATTTATTGCAACAATCTTTGACAGAGTCATTTACCTACAAATAAACCATAGACAAGGTACACCCTGCCCCAAATACCTACCAAAAGCAGGTTGACCTAACCACAGCACAACACTGACTGCCCAACACGGAGAAAGGGACAAGAGAACAAACCAGCGAAAAAGTAGCAGCCAGAGCAGGAGAAACTATCAGGGCACAGGCATGGTCTTCCTGAAGACAAATGACAAAGCTCTGCTATCATTCTGGGCTGAGGCCCATCTCAAGGAGTCTGAACTCAGGAAGCCTCAGGGCATCTTAAATCTTTAAGTGCAAAAGTCAGGTGACTATGAAGCTGAGGGAGTGGGAAAAGATGTTTGGCTCCAAGAGACATGGCCACTAAGAATAAGGTGAAATGGCAGGGTGTGAGGCTGGGCTCCTCCTCTGCATAGGAGATTCAGGGGCTAGAGAGGTTGGTGGGTGGGGGAGCACACTCATTCTGCATGGGCAGGGAGCAGGGGGTTGGGGGAGTGTTAAGGAAGGACAAAAGCAAGAAGGAAAATAACTAAAAGGCCACGACAAAGATTTTAGCAGAAAGACATCAACCAGGCAGGTTCCCTCTCTGTGCCTCCACATCCTGCCCCCAATCTTGAGTTCCTCCCAAGAGGAGGATTGGTTCGGGATGCTGCCTCATGTTCATTGTCACTGAACAGGAAAGACTTGGCTTACTTGCAGGTACTGCAGCCCCAGGGCTTGAAGGCAATGTGGGTTCTGGTTGTGTTATTGTTGTTGTTGTTTAATTCTATTACGTGATGATCCATTAAGGTAGATGGATCAATTTTTTCTAGTCACTCATGAAATTGGTTCACAGCTCATTTATTTGCCTCTGAAGAATGGCTTGAAACAAGTTTGGGGAACAATACTTAAAGCAGAAAATGTTTACCAAACACCTCTCACGAGTGGGCAGGGGACTTTTATGTTTTGCCAGAGGTTGTACAAGTTCTGGGATGGGGTGTGTGGTGTGTGTGGACCAGTAGGTAGATGAAGAGGGTTCTGAAAAGCAGAGAAGGAACTAGGATTGGACAAGGAAAAATAGCTATAAAATTAAAGTGCATTTCTTCATAACAAATTCTTGTTTATTGAGAATTGTTTGTTTTTCACCCTTGAGAAAACCATGTATGTTCTCCCTATTCAAAAGTTATATGGAAAATTATCAAAATAAAACTATTGCATTTATGACATTTCTCTGGGAAAATTAAACTTTATCTCAAAACATATTAAACGCGGATACCCTGAAAAACAATTCTATTAATATTTGTCATGCGCATGACTGAGGGGAGGTCAACAGAGCTTCCCATCCTACTATGAGATGAGCTCACACAGGATGGAGTTACTGGAGGACATCATAATGACCCAAGCACTCACGTCATTTGACTTCAATCTCTGATCAAAATGGTGTCTAAATCAAGTTTCCTGCTTTTCCACTCTATTACACAGTAATCCATTAAAGCAGGTGGATCAATGGGACCAGCCATCCATGCAACTATCTGGTTCCTGAGATCAATCCTTTTATTTTCTCTGATGAAAAATAGCATGAAACAAGTTTGGGCACAAAATTTACAGTTCACTTACAAAAGTTGGCATCATGTAGATACAATGCCTGAGAGCCAGGTTGGAATTTCTGTTTACCATACTATAAATCTTTTCCAGTGAACAAAGAGGAAAAACACATCAAGTTTTCATTTTCATTTAAATGAGGGGCCTTTCTGTTCCCCCATATATGTTCTTCAATCAAAGAACCTAGAGGCACTAATAGCAAGTGAATCATTTTATGCTTACATGTGCAAACAACCTACAGTTTTTTTCCCAATTTTGGAACAAGAAACCTTTGAAACACTTCTAAGTCTTACTATCCGTTTAGTCAGGATGTGCCAGACACCTGCAGAAATGGAGTTATTTTCTTGGCCAACACAGGATAGCATGTGATTCATCACACCTTTTCCTATAGCAACAAGCTGCAGGAACTAAACAAGGTAGAAATAATACATCTATGAGAAAATGATGCTAGACTTCACCATATCTGGTAATTTGATAATTAAGGGTTTGAAAACAATAAAGTTTCAGTATTTTTAACCTTAAAAGAAACCTAAGTTTAAAAATAGAGTTTTAAATTTTATGTCTCAAGAAGTTTCCCACCCAAGAATAATACCTAGACAATAAATTTCTGCATGATTAAAAATAAAGAGGCCTATATTTGAAAACATCAATGAAATATCATTTAGTCAAAATCAAAAAAGGAATGGCAAGGGTAAGATGGAAAATGTACGATCATATATTTCTGGCAGCACCATATATTGGCCAAATCATTTTTGAAGGTGGTTTGGTAATACATATCATGATCCATGAAAGTGTTTGTAGTGTTTGGCCCAGATTTTGTAACTTGAATAATCAATCCGTAGGAAACAATTTTGAAATATATGTAAAAAGATGTTTTCTACACTATTATTTATAGTAACAAGAATTGGAAATAATTTAAATGTCCCCAAATTAGGGGAATAATTATATAATTTGGGGTCTAGCCAACAATACGGTCATGGTTAAATAAACTGTGATACTGTTAGGACAATATAAACAAAGGCGTATATTTTCGTTTTGGTATTTTTTAAACTTGCTGTAAGTCATGATGATACAGTTACATTCTTAAAATAATTTTTTAAAGTGTTAGAAACCTACCAATGCACTCGAGAGCTTCAACACTGAGGTGGTTTTACAAACTCTGTTCTGAGGAGCAGAGGTAGAGAAGGAAAGAGGAAGGAAAAGAGTTGCTGTTTTTCTATACCATGTGATTTTTTAGACCATTTAACAAAAACTTAAGAATGTAAAGAAAATGACAATTACTACTGTAAGTATTGAGGCCCTAAGGTCTATAAGCAAGGGAAAGACGTGACAAGATTGTGTTTTAGGACCAACCCCCTGGTCAAGTCTGAAGAATGGATTAGAAGGAATTAAGAAGAAGACAGTTCACTGGAATTAAAGAATGCTTTTGTGATTATTCTTTCCATTTGTTTTGCACTTTATAACCCACAGTCGTCTTTCACTCTACCATCTAATCTGAATCTTCACCATTTCAAAAAAAAGCAATAATTAAACATTAGATTGCAGAGGAAATCAGTATGTAAGTGAAGCATCGTGAAAAGTAAAAAAATCACACTTAAAATCTGCAGTAAAAATACTGTCAGAGTCCGTAACAGCCAGGAAGCCCTGAAGCATTGAATGTTTTATCCCAGGGTCTGTGCTGAGCTGTATTTTAAGTGTATCTGCTCTGTCTTCGTTCCTCCAGGTCTTTTGATATTTTATTCTTACTGGAACAAACTTACTGTTATACCTAAATGTCACTCAGCTCTTTCATCTTTATCATCAAGTCACTCATACCCCAGCTCTCCACCCCCACCCTTCGGCCCAAAAAAAGAACAAATGGTTCATGATGGCTTGGATAGGGTTGTTATGGATTCCCCATGAACCTTTTTAATCCTCTCCCATTTACCACTCTGGCTGCAGAGAAAGAAGAAACAGTGTCGTCCCCATCGAGAATATTCCTCCCACTCAGCTGCACCAGCCCTACCCACCTCCTGCTGAGGGAGAGGCGGTGATTATGACCATGACCCTCCATCTGTCCCTGAGCACAGCACCTTACCTGCATGGTTTCAGCTGTGCTTCCTACAGACCTGTGGGTTTGGTACAATTGCTCTCTCCTCTTAGCTATAAAGAAAATAAAGCTCAGAGAAATATAGTAACTCACGAAGGCCACACGGCTAGTTAGTAGCAAAGCTAAGGTTCAAATCCAGGGTGTATAACCCCAAGAGTTTGTGCTTACATGTTACAGTAAATGCAGCATCATTCTTGGGTGGTTTTTTTAGGCCACATGTCCTGCAAGCTGTTAGCTCTCACTTCAGGTTAAGTAGAGAAGGTGTTTGTGAAGCAATGGAATGCATGTGGCTCAAAGAGCCTTTGCTTCTAGTTAAACCCAGGCACGATATATTCATCTTATCTTAGCAGTGGCTTAAATGTACATTTTAAAGACTAACTCAATTCAGGCATTTTAACTAGTGAATAGAGACAGGCATCTTCCTGAAATTCTACTATATGAAGCATCTGAGTCAGATTATACCAGAGCACATGCCAGGCTGTTTTTAGAAAGAGGGATGTATATAGGACATAGTTTTCTGATTATGTCACAAACCTGCAGGTGGGCCTTCTGTTCCCATTTTGGATGAAAAATAGATACATACACTGGTGATATAAAGATAAATGCAATACAGTTTCTGCCCTTGAAGAGTTCCAAGACTAGTTACAGGAACAGAAAAAGTAGAACTCAAGCCTCAGAATGCAAAACCTGGCGTAGCAGAGGCGGAGGAGCACAGAGAGTAGGAATTTGAGGCACTTTAGAAGCCTGCTACATTTGTGCAACAAATTTTATTGAGTGCCCGGCACCGGAAAGACAGCGATGCACAAAAGCAGACGTGGTCCCCGCCCTCAGGGCACTTTCATCCTGGTAGGAAAATCGGAGCTGGTCAAATGCCAGCGCCAAGCAGAGTTGTAACTGAGAGCACTGAGAGCAGTGCTCGGAGGGAAAGTAACGCTGTTTGTGGAAGACACACAACAAAAGGACTTGATGGGCAGCGGCTGGGATGTGTGTAATCAGGCTGGCCTTCCTCTGATGAAGGGACTCTCCAGCTAAGAGGGGAGGACAAAGGAGGCATTAACTTAAGCAAAGGAAGGGAGTGGAGAACATTCTAGACAGGCAATCACGTGGGCCAGAGTGGGGGAGGGATGAGAAAAGCAGAGCCTTTCCGAAACACTGGGAGGAAGTCATGTGACAAGAGTGCCTTGAGCAAGGGGGAAGGGGTCCAGAGGATGGTGGGAAGATACCCAGGGGACAGGAGCTGGCGACGATGGTGAGGATTACAGGTGATGGAGATGGAATGAATGAGCAAGACTCTTCCCTCCTCTCCATTTACCTCGGAGGCCCTTCCCGTACCACCTGGGAAGTTACCTTCCTTGGCCACGCTCAGTGACAAAGGCATCACGGAATCACTACAAATGTTCGGACAAGTCGTGTAACCTCTCAGTTTCTTCACTTGTTACAAATCAACATTTTGGTCCAGGTCAATGTTCTAAAATCTTTTCAGTTAACGTCAAAAATTTTTTCAGGCCCTTCCCCCTACTGAAGGTTGGTAGTAAATATTTATGCTGATTGAGAAAATGGCTTTATTGATTGATAAATAGCTACTGTGTTTTTCAACCAGACGTTAAATGAATTATAACATAGTGCATCATAGCAGCATCTGTGTGCATTTGAAAAATGATAATTCATGTAATGTGTGTCAGATACATGTGTTTTTTTCATCTGCAGGACAATGTTTGTGACATATATGAATTTATGGACCAATTGAAAAAACGATATGGCCCTAGTTTGGAAAGCATCAGTCTAGATAAACGCCAAGGTCCCCTTCAGTCTGAAATTCTGATTCTATCATAATTTTCAATGAATAGTTTTAATCCCTCTATATAATTGAGTAAATGGCAGAAAAACTTCTCCTTTGGCTACTACGACAACTAAAACCTTCTTTTGGGACACAAAGTCCATTAGGGAAATCTGCTTAAATTGACCACGATTTAGTGTGATTCTAAACATGTGCGCTCCGCAGCTGATTAACAATTCTCTTTAATATGTTTTTCAAGCTTCCCAAACCTCTTAACCTCAGTTGTTCTGAATCTTGATGTCATCAGCCTTGATCTCTCTGTGTTCAAATGTCCTCTGTGGGCCTTGCTTTCAGAAGAGCCCTTCCTAGCTAATCGCTGCAACAGCTCCAGGCTCCCAGCATTGCAATTGCAGAGAAAAATTAGCTTTGCATTTCTAACAGTTCCTACAAAAATTCCAGAATTGAGTCTCTTGGACCTGGATTATGTCCTCATGCTCACCCCTGCACTGACTGCTACAGCCAAGAACATGGAACTCACAGATTGGCCAAGCCAAGTGTCACCATCCATGCACTTGAAAATGGAGAGTTGAGGAAGGTTTCAAAAGAAAAACCAGGGCCGGGTGCAGTGGCTCACACCTATAATCCTAGCACTCTGGGATGCCGAGGCAGGAGGATCACTTGAGGTCCGGAGTTGGAGACCAGCCTGAGCAAGAGCCAGACCCTGTCTCTACTAAAAATAGAAAAAATTAGGCAGGCATGGTGGCACTGGTCTATAGTCGCAGCTACTTGGGAGGCTGAGGCAAAAAGATCGTTTGAGCCCAGGAGTTTAGGTTGCAGTGAGCTACGATGACACCACAGCACTCTAGCCCAGGTCACAGAACAAGACTCTGTCTCAAAAAAAAAAAAAAAAAAAATGGGAAGGAAAAGAAAAGAAAACCTCGGGGGGCGGGGGGGCCGAGCATAATATGAATGTTCTGTAGATCAAAGGAACACCTTTAATGTACTTCTGAACCATTTTTTTTTTTGTATTGCAAATGACAGAAACCCAACTTATGCAGTTTTAGCAAACTAAGTCTTATTTTTATTTTCAGAGATGGAGTTCTTCCTCTGTCACCCAGGCTGGAGTGCAGTGGCCTAATCATAGCTCACTGCAGCCTCGAACTCCTGGGCTCAAGCAATCTTTCCACCTCAGCCTCCCAAGTAGCTGAGATTACAGCTGCGATCCACCACACCTGACCAAAACCAAGTCTTAATTGGCTCATGTCACTGAAAACTCCAGCAGTAGTTTGGCTTCTGGCACAGCTAGAATCAAGAATTCAAATAATAACTAAATTCCCTCTTCTCCTCCCTCTCCATCTCCTTCCCTCTCCTGCTTTCTTTGGTCTTGGCTTCATCTTCAGGCATGTTTTCTCCAAATGGAAGTCCAAACCATCCCCAGCAACCCTGATGTACATGCTCTTAACTCCTGAACTTTCCAAAGGAGAGTGATCTTCTCTTTCCCTTCATATCAGGTTTCAAGAAGGACTCAGAGTAGCCCAACTGGGGCCACATGTCCCCCCAGTGACAAATCACCCTGACCAGAGCGTGAGCGACTTCAACTGAACAGCCTAGAGCCCACAGCTGAGGCTGGGAGGGTGGGGCCCCAAATTGTTGGTCCCTCAAAGTGGAAGAGAAACAATTCCTTAAAAGAAAAGTCAGATGCTACACCAGGAAAAGAGGGAAGAGGTGCTAGGAAGACAGATATCTATCACAGTAGATAACTACTACAGTCCTCTAACATTTAGCTCGGTACATTGTCCTGTCACCCAGCACTTGAGCTCCTCACCCTGCTGCTCTCCTGTCTCCCTTCTGGCAAGCACACTCCTGGGAAATTCTCATGGTAACTCTCTTGCTTTAGCTCAACCCCAAGGCCCCTCTGAAACTGGAGACTGAGGCAAGGGGAGGGAGATATGAGGGGGAAGAGAGGAATTCACTGTGTGTGAATGGGGACGACTTTACAAATAAAGGTAACAGGAAAGAAAGTACAATAAATGACATGAACCCAAATGAAAAACAAAACTATTTGACAGCAGGAAGAAACAAAAACTATTATTAAAGGAAGATACCATTATTTTTTAATGAACACAAAGCAAAGAATAAAGAGCTATGAAGGGAAAGGAAGAAGAGTACACAGCGCTGTATCTCAAAGTGTGGTCCCTGGACCAGAGCATCAGCATCACGTGTAAAATACATCTCTAAACTTGTCGGAAGCCCCAGAGGTAGAACTCTCCAGGTGAATCTGATGCTCAAAATTTTTTAGACATTTTATTCTAGAGAATGATAGATCCTTCCTGTCTGGAGACTCATTTCTTCTTTTAAAACAGGGTGCTGGTATTCATCTTTTAGCAATTTGTAAAATGCCTCCTTTCTAGTCTCTTTCTATTCCTTCTTCCTTATTTCCTGTAATTTTGATCTCTAGCCCCTGAGCACTACACAAACCATCAGGTGTAGGTCAGTGAATGTAGCTACAGACAAATAAGAAAAAAATAAAGAACAGCTCACCATTTCTCAGCGTTTATTAGCAAGGAGGAATCACATGAATCAACCAAATTTTAGCCTTGAACTTGCTGCTCCCAAAAATGGATCATTTATTTAAGCTGACATGTATATGAAAAAGGCTTGCACATTCTTTGTTGTACCCTGTTTTACACACACAGAGACACACAACTATTGTAGAAATCAAACGTTAAAGTTTCTTCTTATTTTATAAAGAATAAGGTTTTTAAATATTTTTTTACAAATAACATGCTAATATTTTAACTGGTGAAGCGTACAGAGACATATTCAGTGTGAGCAAAAAAGGAAGCAGTGACAGGTCAGGAGTAAAGAAACAGAGAAATGACAACGAACACCTGCATGGCATTTACCTGCCAGGCCCTGCTCTAAGTGCTTGACGTCCATGGGCATATTCAGCCCTCACAGCAGCGCTATGACTTGCATGCGTGATGCTCACAGGCCCCTCTCCGGAGGAAAATGACACACAGAGAGGCACTAACTTGCCAAAGATCACACAGTCTGGATCTGAAGCCAGGATTTGAGCCCAGGAACCTGTGCTCTTAACCATCCTTCTTCTTAACTTCCGCTGCTCACCACTCTTCAATCTACCCTAAGCAGAATGCAGAGATATTATTGTAGCTTTCGGCAGGTCAAGGGCAGCAGGGGAATAGCATGGGAAGAGGCAGAGCAGAAATGATGAAGGAAACGTGGAGATGGGAAGAACGAGGCTGGACAACAGGGCCCAGAGTTGCAGAATGAAAAGGAAGGAACATGGAGTCAAGGAAGGAGAAGCTCGAAATGGGCTGATGGAGTTCACAGGCAAGGACAAAAAGCAGGGAGGCCGTGAGAGAGTAAAGGGCCCGTGCCCCTGCTTTGGAGAGGCTGAGGACTAGTTCCCACGGTGAAGGCAAAGGCAAAGAGAACAGAGGCTTGAAGGGATGGCAGGAAGCAGTCAGTCCCGGCAGGTAGGGCCAAGAAGAGATGCGTTTAGAAAACAGGACCTGGGTCCAGAAAGATAAAATAGAAAAAGCGCAAAAATAGAGAGGAGAGGACAACGTGAAAAGAGAAGGTCCTCTCCTTGGGCATTCCAAATGCCATCATGCCCTACGGCCTCTGCTAGAATACAATCAAAACATCATTTGAATAAAGAGCATGGTATCAACCTGATGACACACACAACAGAACATCACTAATAAAAATTTAAAGATTTGGATGCAGAACCAGGACCTTTGCATTTTGTCTATCGGTTCCCCAACTCTTGTGACCTTTCACTTCTTAAATAATAGAGACAGAAGAGACCAAACCCTATTGGCTTTCCCTGAACGCTCAGTACATGTCCCAGTGCTGTCAGTAGGGCAACCACAGAGACAGGAATGAACAATATAAAACTGTTTTTAATTGTCTTTCAGAGAACGTTTGAAATGTGCAAACTAGTACAACTTCTAAGGAAAGTAACATGGAGAAACCTCAAACAGTTGCAAGTAGATCTACCATTTGATCCAGCAATCCCATTACTGGACATCTACCCAAAGGAATAAAAGACATTCTGTAGAAAAGACATCTGCACTAAAATGTTTATAGCAGCACAATTCACAATTGAAAAGATGTGGAAACAACTCAAGTGGCCATCAATACATGAGGATTAATAAAATGTGGTATATGCATACCATGGAGTGCTATAGAGCTATAAGAAACAATGGTGATATAGCACCTCTTGTAATATCCCGGATAGAGCTGGAGCCTGTTTTACTAAGTGAAGTATCACAAGGATGGAAAAACAAACACCACATGTACTCACCATCAAATTGGTATTAATCGAACAACACTTAAGTGCACATATAGCAGGAACATTCACTGGGTGTCAGGCAGGTAGGAGAGGGGAGGAAGAGATGGGTATATCACATCTAATGGGTACTATGAACACCATCTTGGGGATGGACATGCTTGAAGCTCTTACTCAGGTGAGGCAAAGGCAATATATGTAATCTAAACATTTGTATTCCCATAATATGCTGAAATAAAAATAAATAAATAAAAGATGATTAGTGTTAAATATATAACAAAAATTATATTGCTTTATTTTTTCTCATATGAGTTTAATAAGTTTAATTTTCTAGACCTTGTACATTTAATTTAAATTTTTAAAATTATTTACTCAGCTTGTTCATAACCCTTATGATTTTTTCTTTAAAATTAGACATATCATTGGTAATATATTTCCCAATTATGATATTTATTACTTATTAGTTATTCTTCCTTGATTAGCCTTCTAGGTGTTTCAGGCATTTGTTAATTGTATTGGTCTTTGCAAAGAACTAACCTCTAAATTAGTTGATCAGTTCTACTGCTAGCTTTATTTTCTACCTTAACTCTCTCCCTGTTTCCATATTGCTTGCTATCTTTGGGTATAATTTGCTGTTATTTTTCGAACATCTTTCAGTATGGTCTTGGATCATTGAAGGTCAGTGTTTCTTCTTTTTAAGATATGCATTTATGGCCTCACATTTCCTTCTAGTGAGATATAGCCATGTGCTTCAACTTCTGATGTATTATATTTATTCATATCGATTTTGATATTTGCTTTAAATCTGAAAGTTATAAAATATGTGTCTTATAAATTCAAATTATTTGTGGGATTTGTACCTTTCCTTTTGTTACTGATTTCCATCTTAATTCTACTAGGTCTGAAACATATTCTCTATGATTTCATTCATTTGAAATTGTTGATACTTGCTTTATGCATCAGCATATGTTCAATTTCAGTAAATTATCTTTGAGTAATTTAAAAAGATCTTTATTCTTCATTCGGTGAGTGCAATGTTGTTTATATGATAATTAGATCGTGTTTGTTGACTTAATTTTTGTTAAACTCTTCTATATATTTCTAATTTTCAGTCTACTTGTTGTGCTACTGAAAGAATTATTTGAAAAACTCCAAACATGATTGTGAATTTATCTATTTATCTTCATTACTCTTTTCAATTTTGTTATATATATTTAAAGTTATTTTAATGGATTTTTACAATTTAGAATTGCTGTAATTCCTGGTATACCAAAATTTTTATTATTTTAAAATGTTACTTATTAGCTAGCCAAATGTTTTACCTTATCTGATATTTAAACAATTTTATTAACTTTCTTTTATTTTGCATTTGCATAGCATATATTTTTCCATTATTCTGATTTTTATTTTACAAAGTGTCTTTCTTTTAAGCAGCATATGGTTGTTGTTTCTAATCTAGTGTCATGGTCTTTTCCATTTAATTATGGTATTCAGTGTAATAACTAATACATTGTAGTATTAAGATGCCATTTTACTATTAGCATTTAATTTGGTTCACTTAATCTATGCCCCTGTTTTTCATTACTTGACATCTTTGAAATAATTATTCTTCTCATCCCGTATTTCTACATCAGTTGACTTTTTCCTACACAATCTTGTGATACTCTTAATAGTGATCCTTTGAGAGATTAAAACACAGATTCTTGACTTATTCAAGTCTAATAATACCATGTGGTGGACAATGCAGGCATAATAATAATAATAAAACATTGATTTCATATTTTCCTCAGACTGCAACTAAGATTTCTTTTTGGTCTTTGTTTTATAGCAAATTTACTGACTTACCTAGGTTTTTTGAATGATCCAGTGTTCTTTTGTAATTTCTTGCAGACTTTGGTGACTATTAAATTTGGGTAGATTTTTAAATTTTTCTAAATGAAGTACAACATATTTAAATAAAGTGCACCTGTTTAAGTTGTGCAATTGCAATAGTTATCACTTTCAGTACAATACTGGTTAAGAATTGTGGAGATAAGCATCCTTGCCTTTTGCCTTTTCCTCAATCTTAGAAAGCACTCAGATTTTTTTAAATCTTAGCTTATGATGTTACCTAAAGGTTTTTCTACATATGCCATTTATTAGGTTAATAGAATTCTATTCTTCCTCATTTGCTAATTCTTTAAATCATGAATTGTATTGAATTTTTTAACGAACAAAAGTATCTTTGAAATGCTTTTTCTGCCTCTATTGAAATGATCATAGCTTCTTTTACCTTTTAATATGACTCTTTTAATGTTGAATAACTTGGAATTTTTTCCTAGATATTGTGAATATCATTGATCCACCACCAGCTCCTTCGTCACTGGAAACTTGAAGCACAGATGGAGGTGGCAGGCACAGTCGTGGCACCATGATAGCAGTCTAGGTATGTCTTCAGAGTGTACCTCTATCACCATCTGGCTGCCACTCACTCTTCATGACCTTGAGCAAAGTACTCATATGGTTCTGTTACATAGCTTGGAAAGATATTTTTATTTGGGCTGGAGATTAACTCAGTGAAGCTCAAACTGTAAATTCTGCCATGTCTGAAGTGTGCAGCAGTTAGGATCTCAGTTTAGAATACTTTTTGTCTATCCTGAATATGAGCAGTTCATAACTCAGGTAGATACAATGGCAGATACTGTACACTAACTTGGCATGTTCTGACTCTATCCTTTCTCCCTTTGCCCAGCCCTGTAGCACCATGAATGAGGCTTCTTCCTTTGATTCATTTAGTCTAAAAGATGCTAGGTTTTTCTTTTAGAGTTTAGTCATGAAAAAATGTGAAACTCACACCATCATGGCCACTTTTAACAAAATCTGCCTGCTTTAGTTCACTTGTATAGTTGTTTTATATTTTACAGTAAATAGTTACATATTTGGATGATTTATTTGCTAGAAATCTGATCTTTCACACCAAAAGTGGAATTAAGTTTGGATTGGTTTAGAAGGACTTCATAGGACTTGTTAAAATTTTGATTTGATGTCTTTCATTAATCTCGGAAAATGCTATACTGTTATCTCTGCAAACATTTATTTTCTTCATTTTCCCTTTCTATGACCTGAATAAATTTTATTTATTTTTGACTTTTTAACTGTACATATACAGTGACTATATGTCTTGGATTCATCAATTAGTCCAAGTTATGTATATGGAGATTGATTAACATCTGTTGACTAACTTGGTGATCAAGTTTTACTCTCAAAATAAAATAATAATTTCGAAATAACTTACAGTCATATGCCACATAATGACATATTGGTCAACAACAGATCACATATATGATACTGGTTTCATGAAATTATAATATTACATATTATAGTATCATAATATTTAGTTCAATAACATTCTGTACAGCTTTATACCTATGAGCTAAAGGCTATATCATATAGCCTAGGTGTGTAGTATTTTATACCATCTAGTTTTGTGTACTCTATGATATTTACACAATGATGAAATCTCATAATGACACATTTCTCAGGATATATTCCTGTCAGTAAGTGACATATGACTGTATATTGTCATCTAAGCCACATGTTTATTTTCACATTTAGTGTTTTCTATCTTTCAGGGTCTTCAAACATCAGTCTCGATGCTTTCTTTAGACTTATTTCCCTGTTCACCAACTTTCTCTCTTTAAACTATTGTTAAACACATAGATTGAGTAATTAAAATAAGTTATAGGTATTTTTATCTATATTCATCAAGAATTTCTTTTTATTTTTTAAAATATTTTCCAGTTCTATCTTAATGTCAGTAATCATTTCTACTATTTTTTCTGGATATTTCCAACTGGGATGCACTATAGGTCTTTTTCTTTGTCTATTGTTTCTCTTGATTTTCAGTGATGTAGCATTGCCTTCTGGAATGCCTGGATGTCTTGTTATTCTTAATTGAACATTAGTCATTGTACCTAAATTAGAAGGATAATTTAAGACACTAACATATGTTTTCTTTTGTAAAAGAGGACTTATTTCAACATATGCAATCAATAAATATGATTCACCATAAAAACAGAATGAAAAATGAAAACCATATGAGCATTTCAATAGATTCAGAAAAAGCATTTGATAAAATTCAGCTTCCCTTTATGATAAAAACCCTCAACAACCTGGCATAGAAGAAACATACCCCCAAATAATAAAAGTCATATATGACAAACCCACAGCCAATGTCATACTGGGGAAATATTGACAACATTCCCTCTAAGAACTGGAACAAGACAAAGATGCCCATTTTCACCACTTGTATTAAACATAGTACTGGAAGTTCTAGCCAGACCAATCAAGAAAGAGAAAGAAATAAAAGACGTCTAAATTGGAAGACAGGAAGTCAAATCATCTGTTGATGACAGGATCTTATAGCTAGAAAACCTTAAAGACTCCTCCAAAAGATTCCTAGATTTGATCAATGAATTCACTAAAGTCTCAGGTTATAAAATCAATGTACAAAAATCAGTATCACTCCTATACACCAATAATGACCAAGCTGAGCACGAAATCAACAACTCAATCTCGGCCGGGCACGGTGGCTCACACCTGTAATCCTAGCACTCTGGGAGGCCGAAGTGGGAGGATCGTTTGAGTTCAGGAGTTCAAGATCAGCCTGAGCAAGAGCGAGACTGTCTCTACTAAAAAAAATAGAAAGAAATTAGCTGGACAACTAAAAATATATATTAAAAAAAAATAGCCAGGAATGGTGGCACATGCCTGTAGTCCCAGCTACTCAGGAGACTGAGGCAGGAGGATCGCTTGAGCCCAGGAGTTTGAGGTTGCTGTGAGCTAGGCTGATGCCATGGCACTCTAGCCCAGGCAACAGAGTGAGAGACTCTGTCTCAAAAAAAAAAAAAAAAAAAAAAAACAAAAAAAAAACCAAATAATTTAAAATAACTACAAAAAAAACACCACGGAATATATTGAACCAAGAAGATAAAAGATTTTTGGAAGGAGAACTACAAAACAATGATTAAAGAAATCATAGATTACACAAACAAATAGAAGAATATCACATGCACATTGACTGGAAAAATCAGTATTATTAAAATGACCATACTGCCCAAAGCAATCTATAGATTCAGTGCAATTCCTATCAAAATACCAATGTCATTTTTCACAGAATTAGAAAAAACAATCAAAAAATTTATATGGAACCAAAATAGAGCCTGCATAGCCAAAGCAATCCTAAGCAAAAAGAACAAATTTCAAGATATCACATTACCTGATTTCAAATTATACTATAAGGATATAGTAACCAAAATAGCATAGTATTAGTATAAAAATGGACACACAGATTAGTGGAACAGAATAGAGAACCCAAAAATAAAACGATATACCTACAATCCAATGATCTCTGGCAAAGTAGAAAAAAACACACACACTGGAGAAAGGACACCTTATTCAACAAATAGTACTGAGAAAATTGGAAAGTCATATGCAGAAGAGTGACACTGAATCTCTATCTCTCACCACATATAAAAATTAACTCAAGATGGATTAAAGGCCTAAATGTAAGATCAGAAACTGTAAAAATTCTAGAAGAAAACCTAGGAAAATCTCTTTTGGACAAAGGCCAAGGCAAAGAATTTGTAAGACCACAAAAGCAAATGAAACAAAAACAAAAATAAACAAATATGACTTAATTAAACTAAAAAGCTTCTGCACAGAAAAAGAAATAATCAACAAACAGACAATCTACAGAAGGGGAGAAAATATCTGCAAACTATGCATTCAACAGAGGGCTAATATCCAAAATCTATAAGGAATTCAAACAATTCCACAAGAAAAAAGCAAATAACACCATTGAAATGTGAGTAAATGACATGAGAAGATATTTACAAAAGAAGATATACAAATAGCCAACAAGTATGTGAAAAAAATGCTTAACATCACTAGAGAAATGCAAATTAAAACCATAATTAGATACACTCTTATTCTAGTCAGAATGATCATAATTAAAAAGTCAAAAATCAATAGATGTTGGCAAGGATGAGGAGAAAAAGGAATGCTTATACATTGCTGGTGGGAATGTAAATTAGTACAACCTCTACGTAAAACAGTATGGAGATTTCTCAAAGAAATAAAAATAGATGTATCATTCAATCCTGAAATCCCACTATTGGGTATCTACCCGAAGGAAAAAAAATCATTATATCAAAAAGATACCTGCACTTGCAACACTATTCACAATAGCAAAAATATGGAATCAACCTACATGTCCATCAATGGATGATTAACTAAAGAAAATGTTTTATATATATATGTACACACACATATGTATATTTATATTATATTATAAAATATATTTATATTAATATATATATATTTGATACACCCACATCATAGAATACTATTTGGCCATAAAAAAACAATGAAATCATGTCTTTTGCAGCAACTTGAGTGGAACTGGAGGTCATTATTCTAAGTGAAGTAACTCAGGAATGGAAAAATCAAATACTGCATGTTCTCACTTATAAGTGAGAGCTAAACAATGAGTCTGCTTAGGCATACAGAGTTGAATAATAGATATTAGAGACTCCAAAATGTAGGAGGGTGGGAAGAAAGGGAGGGATGTAAAATTACCTATTAGGTACAATGAACACTATTCAAGTAATGGGTTCACTAAAAGTCTAGACTTCATCACTACACAATATACCCTTCTAACAAAACTGCACTTGTACCCCCATAAATCAATAAACACAAAAAAATATTTAAAAAGAGAACTTATATCTAGTGCTAAGGACACCAGCAATCTCAGAACACCTTAATCCAATCAATTTGAGATTTGTTTCAGACTTGAGTTTATCCCTGTAAGAGTCCATATATTTCCAGTTTACTCTTACTACAAAAGTTTTAGTCTTTTGAAAATCTCCATTGAAAGACTAGGCAGTTAACCAAAACCACCCCTCTTGGAAATTTCTCGAATCCATATTTTAAGTCCATGAAATCCTTTGAATTTTCCAAGTAAATTGAAAGAAATTTTCTGAATATCTCAGGACTGAAAAATCAACTCAAAACTATTTAAGATGATGTACCTTGATTCTCTCAAGAAATGTTCTAAATTTTCTACAACATGTACACATTTCATGTTCTTCAATGCCTCCAAGTAAAGTATTTTAAATATACAGACATTAGGTAACAAGTTGAAGATTAAATACATTGGATTCTGACAGCTGGCTTCATGTCATTTTTAAAGTAAAATTACCTAATCTGTGTAGTTAATCAAAGAGACTATAATGGTTCATTACGTCCAATTGTAGGAAAATGAGACATCTAAAATTTGTTCTTGTTATATCTTTTACATATGCTAGTTAATATGTTATTGCTTCTTAAAATTAAATAAAAAAGAAAAAGCATCAATTCTTTCAAAAATCTAACAAAATAATACTTTTAGAAATCAATTATTGAATTACATATGCCATAAATTACCATTTAAAACTTAAATCATCAGAGAATGAAGTGGAAGAATAAGAGATGAGGAAACAATATTTTGCACTGAGAATGGATATGCCAGGTATTTGATATTTCTATCATTTAATTTTTATGGCCACCATGTAAAGCAGACATGATGATACCATTTTATATATATGAATAACCTAAGGCTTATAGCAGTAAAATAACATGACAGAAATCATAGCTAGTGGCAAACTCAAGATTTTATTATAACTAAGATCTGAATGACTCAAAGCAGTGAAGGTTTCTGTTCCAAAGAGCTCTGCTTCACTGAATGATCCATTTCAGCATTGATGTAAATAATCCATGTGACACATATTTTCAAATTATTTTCATTCAGTAGTATATGAATATACTGATTACTTCAAATTCATACTGATAATTCAATGGGCAATTTAGAATTTTAGAGAACCTCAGGTTCATTTTTAAACAGAAATAATTAAGGTGCATACATACATGTAGGAAAATTCTGACAAAGCTTTCTAATTGTGTGGATTCCATTTAATAGGATTCCACTTTACCTAGAAATGATATCACTATAAATTTCATTTTGAGTATTACAAAAGCTTCATGGTTATTGACACAAAACTTTGAAGCAATGACCCTTAGTCCAAAGAAAAAATATTGAAACAATGTAATTGACTAACAAATTTTTAAAGTTTCCTCTTTTTCCCACTTGGCTCTAACTGTTGTACCAAAAACCAGTGAATGTGGGATGTTCTCTTGAATTGGGAAGTTAAATGTACTCATATTGCTATTATTTGGTAAATCAAAACTTGCTGCAAATCAGCAGATGCTGCATATTTATTCTACATTGGTTCAGATTAGATTTTCTTGTTCTGCAACTATATGTACAAGAAAGAAAAAAAATTATTTTAAAACATTTTTCTTTTGTTTAGATAACCTGAAGACAAAATTGTTGCTGTATCTATTGGTCAACACATGGTCTTTAGTGAGCCTAAAAAGCCAATCCTTTGTTTTTAACAAAGGAGTAGCCAAACCCTCCGATCAAACCCTCTGTGGATTGAACAAAGAATGTCATGGCTTTGGTTGGTTCATATCAGGTGTATTACTACCCATTAGGCAATGCTGGCTCTATCCCCAATGTATATTGAGAATAATTTCTAGTTGTTCCTTTGAGGGTATCTCTATAGTTCATGTTTGTATATTTACTCAACTAATATTGAGGGTTTATAATATATAAGACTCTATCATATGTGGGCTTAGGGAAAATAAACCCAACAATCACGGTAAATTACAAGTAAAATTTTAAAAAGTAAACTCATCTTGCTTTTTTTTCCAGATAACCCCACAGGTTATGTAGAAGCACACTCATATCTTTTTAAGTACTCTCAACACACTTTTACCCAGATGTACCTAGGCCACTGACCACTCCTTACAAAGATCAAGGATGAGAAGTTATAGAGTTATATAGACTGCACTTAAGGTAGTCTATGTGCTATTTGTGCTTCCGGCCGGCACTGCAGACATGCTACTACAGTAGACTGCAGACTACTACACTACAACACCATGTAGTAAGTTGCATTGTAAATATAGTCAGGTCTGCAATAAAACCTCATGTATGTTCTTAGGAATACCATGCTAAACAAAATCAAGCCATGAAAAATCAGCCATGGAAAATTTGGTTATGGCCCAACACTCAAAACCTCAACAGTGATATATTTAAAAAAAAAAAAAAAAGGATATAACTCCCCTCCCAAAAAAGCAGGAAAATTTTACACGTTATATAGTTAAGAAATGTTTAAATACTTCAATTAATATGGAATTTTATTTGAAAAAGAATTTTAATTATCACAAAGTGATAGAAGGGTTATCTGAAATCAGACGGAAAGTTACGATTCTACACGTCACTGAGTGTGCACACTGTGTATAAGGTGTGTGCAGCACGTGTGTAGTTTGTGTATCCTACCAGGCTCAGTTCATCTGAAGAGAGTTTCCTGCATGCACTTAGTGTTTTTCATGGATGAAGTTGTCCATAATTAAGTGCAAAATGAATACTACATTTACATTGTTTCCTAAAATATAAAACACGTTGAATAAATTTTCACTTTCAAAACACGCATTATAGAAGAACTGACCATATTAAAATTGTCTGACTGAGCCATACTCTGATTAGGACTGAGAAGTGAAGAAATACCCTGACAAATCGGCACATAGAGCTCTGATCAGCATAGATATGGGTAAATTTGTTTTCATCTATACCCTATAGGTAATTACTAATCTGAAGAATCTCAGGAATAGCTAGCTTTTCAGGGATGATTGATTTCATTTGAAATACTATATTCACATTCAGAGATGGTTACTCCTTCAATTATCTTTATCTCTGACCAAGCTTCCAACAGAGACTTTGTCAATTGACATACCAGATACTAGAGATTATCCTCCCTGGTATAATGAGTAGAATCAAACATGTGACACAGTAAGAAATATTATATAGGTATTTCCTTACTTGTATGAAGAAGGCATGTATTTAAAATTTAGGAGACTGATAGATACTCTGTTCAGACACATTTCAGATAGATTTTTTGACCTCATTCATATATGAAATTTAGCTAGAATACTGTTGCATACAACTTGATTGAGCTTTAAAGAAAGATATTAGCACACATTCCTAAAAGATTAGAAAATTAAGGCTTCATAAAAGTGTGTGTGTGTTCTACCTATGTGTTGTATGTGGTAGAATGAATCTGAGATTCATTCTTTCATTTCTACTTGGTAGCATGAACTAAAAATAAAATCCTAAACCCTCTGCTAACTGAATGGACCCCTCTCCACCAAGGGACCCCAGAATCACCTTAAAACTGAGTTCACAGCCATAATGGGATGGGAAAGATAAAGCACAATTACATGCATATGATTTCCCTTCATAAATATTCATGACTCCTCCTATAGTTTGTTGAATTTTTATATTTGATCACCCCACTCATATAATATCTTGTTCCCTTCTGTCTCTTCTTTGGAGCATGTGTGACTGGCTTCTGGCTGGGGCTCTGCTTCCCAAACTGTTGGAAGTTCCTTCCAATAGGATGCTACCCTTCGTGAGAAATAGAATTCTCTTTTTTCCAAAGTATAAACCTTGTTATTTTATTTTATTTTATTTTATTTTATTTTATTATATTTTATTTTATTTTAGTTAACAGTAGTAAGTTTGTGGGGGAAGAATCTAAGCATCCACTCATCTGTAATTATAGGAGATTTATCTGAATTCACCAAAAATCATCCAATAATTGTGAATGACCAAACTGACTTGGTTAACAGTAATTCTATGATCAACCTGTTTTCTAGCTGCATTTCTTTTATTCTCTATCCATAATAAATACCTATTCAAATCTTAACACTTTCCCCAAGTTTCTTAATAGACTGCAATAATGTAGAGAATCCATGTATACACATATATATCTATATAAAAAGGCATCTTTATTCATAGTTTTATTCACAAAGCACTGGCATAGCCTTTCTAAGCCCTTCTATATCCACAATCTTATTTTATCAATTTAACACTTTAACAATGTTTTGGGATGGGAAACATCTCCATTTTATACATGAGGAAATTCTGGAAACACTGGAAGGTCAAAGAATTTGCTTGATGTCACTTAAGTAGCCTGAGGCAGAATCATAACCATTCATGGCTAAGAGTCCCCTGCTCCATCCACTTAGTACCCAGCCACAACAACACTCAACGTTTCTGACACACTTTAGAATGTGGGCTTATTCTGCAAAAACTTTACTTTTAGGTAGTAAATTAGGATTTGGAGAGTTTTCATTTTTATTTGTTTTAATGTTATGTTTTTTTTTTTGTTTGGTGGAGATCAAGTTCCGTTGCTATTACTCCCACAACTAAGAAAAATTAAAATCGGTCCTCAAATGGCCAATTCAGGTCAGAACTACAGGATGTAGATGAGCCCATCATGTAACTATAAGAGTTTTTTCAAAACCCCCTAGGGAGTTTAGGAACCCCTGGAGACTGTCTTACTGGAATCCTTCTTTCCATAGTTTCCCCACACCTCTTAGTTCATTTAGCTGAGGTGTAGTGAAGTGGACAACTGAATTTTCAGCCCTGATCCTCTCTCTCTCACACAGCCGTACATTTATTCCCAGGAAATCATCTACCCCCTGGGAATCTCCCACTGATTTTAAAGTGATTTTCTCATGCTGGGTTTTCTGTAAACCTAATACAAAGCCCTGAGTTTATGACTTAGTGTAAGAATACAAATGACACTGTGGAACCACATACCCTTCTCTGAAGTGTGCAGAAATTAATTGTAGTTAGTAAGTCCAAAGTTATAGCTGTCCAGGGCTGATAAAATATAAGAGTGAGTAGAATGACGTTTTTGCAACAGTGCCTTAAGTCTGAGTTGAAGACACTCTTGGGGATAAAATTCTCAATCATTCATGCACATAGACAATAAATTACCCTAGAAGTAAATTACAGCAAAGTGTTGTACAATGGTGAAATTATTGATTTAGTTTGCCTTTTATCCTGAACTAGATGTGGAAGATCAATTGTTAATATTGTCTTGATCGTTTCTAACAGTGCCCAGAGGCATATGAGCAATGACATGGTGTATGGATGGAAACATAAATAAAGAAAAACAAATCCAAGAAGATCGTTCTCTACTTAAATTTGTTTTTCCTTTAGAATTTACCCTTTGTCCCAAAAGAATTGTTATGCATTTTCATCTGCACAGCAAAGATATTGTATTTAAAAACACTCTTTCAAGAAATATTAAATAATATTTTAAAACTAAATGTTTTTAATGAAAAACTATAGCACTCTGAAGAGTTCCTCTGCTTGTGGCAACAATGATTTCAATATAAACAGGAAGAGAGCCCACTAAATATGTTTCCCAAATAGTACATATTGTATAAAGAAATAAGAATGCAAGGTTTTCAGAACCACCCTGCCCAAGTTGTTTTTCTCATTTCTTGCTTTTAGCCATTTGTGAAAACGTTATCAGCTATGCAATAAAGATTTGTTTATTTTGGTTTTATCCATTGCAATATTTATCAATGCATTTTGAATTGCAAAGAAAATAGTAGTGTGAGAGGAAAAATATGTAAACCAAGGAAAACTTAGAAATTGAGAAATAAAATATAAACAGAGACCCCACCCTTTCCCAAGGTAAGGTGAGCCCATGCACTATTTCACACAATTGGCGTTCCCCTTCCCTATTTTGAGGTCTTTTCAAAAACAACTGACTGCTCTGTGTAGGTGTAAGGGTGGTGTCAAATATGTAATCTGCATGCTTTGCCCCATGGTAATGCCCACACTAGGTAGTATATTCATTTATCCACTCAAGAACACATATTTATTGAGTGCATACTATAGCAGATATTGCTCCTGAAGCCAGGATCAGCAATGAGTGAAGTAGATTAGCCTCCTGCCCTCATGGAAATTATATTCTAGTGGGTATGTTAGATTATTGTAACTATATCCTAGTTTTTTTTTAAAAAAAAGATATACAATCTCAAGTGATAATGAGTGCTCGGAGGGAAAAAGAAAGTGGAATAAGTATAGAGGATTGGGAACTACTATTTCACATAGCGTGTTTGGGAGATGTTCTCTTAGGATGTGATTTTGGCAGAGAGCTATAATAAATGAAATGATGAAGCGAGTCAAAATGGTAGTTAGGTAAGAAGATATTTAAAGATTTCCTCATTACACCAAAAATAACATATAGGAAAGCAATCTATTATCCAAGAGCTAGAATTTGCCTAGCTCACTAGGGATTTTGCTATTCTAGTATTAATAGTATCTTTCTTTTTGAAGCCAAGATACGTAATTTCAGTGAAATAAATTAAGCAGAGCAAAGGTCAACCCCCACTCCGTATCACGGTAATCAGATCTCTGTCCTCCAAATAATTACAATATGAAGAAAATCATTGTAGTCCCTTGCATCCTCCAGGCACTTGTTAGAAGCTAAATGAATTCACATTAAATGAATTAGAGGTATCTGGAAAGTCACTGGTTTGGTACAATCAAGAATATGGATTTTATAAGATGGCAAACGACTTTATACTTATTGAACCTAATTAATTCCATTTATAATGATAATAAAACAAATCTTCTCTAACTGAAGGAATCATTTTTAACTTAATTGGTAATAAAATAATAACTTCATATATTTAAAGGTTGTTAAACTGTATTATTCCCCCTAATGAATATATTCATAACAGAGAAAAGAACATTGGATATGTTCACATTGTAACATAAATCTGTTAATATTAACCTTTAAGTGTTTAAACTTCTATTCCTTGTCATCTTATTATTATTAAATCTCTTAAATTTGAACAAATGTAATCCATAATCATCTTAATATTACGTCAAGATCAGAAAGAAAATGTGTGCTAGCGCAATGATTTCCATGGTAACGTCCAACTTTGTCATCAACACTTCAAGAGATAAGAGCATGATAAGGTAGTTGGACCCAAATGTAAAATTCTCTAGTAATTAGAAATAACAAAGAAATTAAAGGAAATTGTTGGAAAAGCGAAGTGCTTTTTTGAAGAAGCAAACCTATCTAATACTGTTTTATTTTGGTTCAAGTCCTCTATTGAAAACAAATTTCTATTAGTGCATGGCACTGCAAACCTTAGGCAGGGTTTCATTAGGACACAATATCTTAACCTTCAAGCAGAATAGAGACTCTGAAGAGCAGTAGATACCTAGACTAATGAGAGCAGGATAAAAACCAGGTCTCTTAGAAGCAGAATGCTTGCTCACATGATGCAAATAATAAATTATTCTTTAAAGAGATGAGAGAATTCAACTTTTCAAAAATAATTATTCTTGGAATTAAAATGCTAAGAAACATTTATTTTATCCTCTTCTAAAGACTATTTTGATACTTTCATATTTTTCAATTAAAGAGAAACATTAATTGAAAATTATTCATCTTTCCCAAAATCTTTTGCCTTATAATACATAGGTTCCAATGTTAGTGATTTGCTCTTCTCTAATCATTGCTATTGAATTTAAGTTTTCAGAGATTTGTCTTAGATCCAGATATTCCCTTAGGCAAAATTTGTTCTTGTTTTTGTTGTTTTTAGGCAATGTGTATATGAACATATTAATATCCATGTGAATAGATCTATTGATTACAACTTTCGGGGGAACCGTGGGAGGTAGGGCATAATCTTTGGGTGTTTAATAGACAATTATTTTAATGATTATTTAAATGATCCAATTTTCAACTTGTTATGTATATGTTATGATCACACATAACTCAGCAGAAGATTGCTAACTTTATCCTTACTTCCTAGTGCAAGCAGGTAAAATGGTAGCAAAGTTCTAGGATAGAATGCACCATGTAAGTTAAATGATCAATGGGATGAAATCACCCATGAATCTCCTTAGTGAATGTTATCTAGGAGGTATATTTGACAAATACAATTTACTCAAAATCACAAAATAGTTTCATTTCAAATTTGTGCAAAAGATGTATTTGGGGACCAATAGCGGACTTCAAAATAGCTAACAAATTTCAGTTTTTAGCCTGTCCTTGTTGCAGTCCCTCACATCTTACAACCTCACTATTCATTGTGTGAATGAAGAATGAGGAGCATAGATGCATCATCTGGGACCTTGCTATATTGTTCAGGCTTACGACTTTTGGATTCGGAATCTGCATTTTCATAAGCCCCCTAAATGATTTATGGGCGTATTAAATTATGAAAAGCCCAGATCTTCTCTGAAATATTTATTTTCAAATAAGCAACCTATAGTCTTTACATAGCCTATTCCCATGTACACTTACTCCTGTGCATTTTGTTAATTGTGGTAAGAATATTAAACATGAGATCTACCCTCCTGACAAATTTTTAAGTGTACAATAATATAGTGACATTAACAACAGGCACATCAATGTATAGCAGATTTCTAGAACTTATTCATCTTGCATAACTGAAACTTTGCTGAATAGCAGCTCCTCATTTGCCCTTTCCCACTTACTTCAGTCTTAACGAATTAAACAGCACAAAACAATGCCTCAAAGGCTATCAGTTATTGAATTCCTTAACTGGTTGTAATACAGGACACTGAGTTTGCAAAAACAGTTCTATAAAAATCATTAGTTCTGTCATTCTGACGCCTCTGATGGCTGTATCAACAGATAGTATTATACGAGTAAAACATCTAGACTTTCTTAGCAGTAAAGAAATAACCCTAAATTTAGATTTTCGTGCACTTTAATAACTATTTGAAATATAAACTTTCACTATAATAAAAGCAAAATGGTTATTATCATAATATATTTGCATACATTTTGAAATACTGATAATTATAAATTTATTTAGCACTTATCATGTACCAGACACAGCTGTTAGCACTTTTACATATATTAGTCATTTAATTCTCATAGGTACCTGATGAATAAGGTGCCATTATTGTCTCTGTTTTACATATAAGAGGGCTAAGGCTAAGACAAGTTAAGTTGTTTTCCCAAAGTGACACAGCTAGGAAAAGATGGGCAAGAATCCAAAAAATATAAAGAATTTTTATACCCTAGAAAAATGCTATTACATGAAATTTCAACTTTATTTCATTCTGTAATTTATCCGTTTAGTTCAGGAAGGTTCTAAAAGACAGGAGAACTCTCTGAACCAGACATAGACAGGAAGTTTTCAACAGAATCAACATATTTGGAAGGACAGAGGCAAACGGAAGATAAAAAACAGTGGGGCTGCGTCAAGTGGGTAGAGCTGAGTCAAAGGATGGGAGAAGGAAACCCATGATGAAAGGTGTGGGGTTTGTGAAGTCATGTGGGTCAAGGGCTAAAACAATAAATGCTAGACATTCTAAGTGCTGTTTTCCTTTTACATGAGCCCCAGAGCTCAGTAGGGAGAGGATAGCTCCATCAGGGGGCTGAATCAGGCCAAATGGTTTGGGATTTACTTTGAAATTAATTAACAAAATCATTCTAAGTACTTTATCTGGAACGAAAGATATTTGGCTCTCAATTTTGGCTCAATTGTAGCTCACCTTTGAGACTAAAAGATAGTCTCAATTTGAAAAAACTCTTACAGACAGTTCAAGTCTCAGCTTTAACTATAAAAATACCACTTACCATATAGAAATTTACAATTTCTTCCTTAACCTTCCTGTTTTCATCCAAGAGCCCTTGGCTACTAACTGGGGCCTCTAAACACTTCTTCCCTGACCCTACCATTTTTTAAGAGGAAAAGATAGCCTGGTTCCAGAATCCCTCTTCTCTAATGTTTCACTATCTCATTAGAAGAGATTATGAATTAGGAAACTTACATTTATTTGCAACAATCATCAGAATATTATTCCTGTCTTGTATAATAGATAACAGAATCAACACTCAGAGTAGTTAACACTTTGCCTCAATCACAAAATAGAAGGAAGTAAAATCAGGAAATAAACTGAGATCTCACTCCAAAGCTCTTTTTCTTTATAACATACTATGCTACTTCCACTACACCAGTATGAATTCTTCTCTTTTTATACTATTAGAAGTGACTTTCTTTATGCCACTCACTTTCCCTATCATCAGGTCATCAGTTGCATAAAATTCATACACTGTAAAATACTAACATGTATCCCTAAAACAAGCAACTCCATGTATGGGTCTTTAGGAAATTGAATAATTGTTCCTTTTTAATTCTTTAGAAATAAAACTTTAAAAATTGGATTTTTACTTTTATTCCAGATGCAGTAACAGGGATCAGACTTATTCTCCGACCTGGAATAGTCAAAAGCAAATAAATACAATACATAAAACAATGTTTTTTAAGACATTAGCCAACAAAAGACAATGATCCATGAAACGGGAAATGTATTTCCTTCCTATTTCTGCTTTAATAAATTACTACAAACTTTGTAGCTTAAAACAAAGCAAATTTATTCTTTTCTAGTTCTGGAGGTAAGTTGAAATTGCCTTCATTGGATGAAAGCCAAGTATTGTACCAGAGAAGTGAGAGTTTGTTTGGATTTTGTTGGTTTGGTTTTGTTTGGGGAAAGGACAGGCGGTGGGAAGAGATAGAAATGGAAATATATTTCTCTAAGATTTGTATACTATTTGAGAAGTGCTATAATATGACTTGACAGTGTGATAAATGAAAAATATGTACTAGAAACCCCAAAGCAGTCACTTAAATAATACAATAAAGAGGATAATTATTGAAATTTTTTAAAGTGTCATTTACATTAGAATCAAAAACTGTGAAATACTTAGGCATAAATCTGACAAAAGATGAGCAAAACCAGTAAACTGAATGTAATAAAACATTGTAGATGTAAACTAAAGACCCAGATAAATGAAAAAATGCAATACAGAAGAGTTAATATTAAAATCAAATTTAAAAAAGACATCAATGTTCGTCCATGTAATTGCAATCAAAATCATTACAGGATTTTTTGCAGAAATTGACAAGCTGATTCCAATATTCATGAAGCAATGTAAAGTTCCGAGAAGAGCCAAAAATCTTTTAAAAAGAAGAAAAATTTGGAGGATCAACACTACCTGATTTCAATACTTATTATAAAACTATAATCTATAAAACTGAGATTTGGGCATAAAGATAGCCTAATAAAAACAAAATAGAGTTCAGAAATAGACCCAAATGTATACAAACAATTGATTTTCGACAAAGTTGCAAAAGGTAATTCAGTGGAAAAATGATAGTCTTTTCTACAAATGATGCTGGAACAATTAAATATTCATATACACACAAAAAAAGAAAAGAACTTTGATTAATATCTCATAACATAACTAAACAGTAACACAAAATGGATAATAGTCATAAATGTAAAATCTAAACCAAACAACTAGAAAACATCAGAAAAAAACTTTATGAACCAGGATTTGGCAGAATTTCTCAGATATGACATACAAAAAAATTGAGGACATAAGGTAAACAGTTTCCAACTATCCTGTAATCCTATAAACATAATAGAGATACTTCAAGGGTGGACCAAAACCCTCGGTATAAGATTTGACTGAAATTTTGATAGTGTGGTTCAGAGTAATAGGGAAAAACAGCTTCTTAAGCAAAAGCTTTACAATATCTTCCAATGTAAATTTTACACCCATTGAATCAAATTCATATATCCTACTTGGACTGTTTGACTTAGAGTTCTAAATATAGCATTTAATACATAGTAGGTATGCAGTAACTGTGGCTCTGATTGTGTAGAGAATGACAACATCTACAGCTATGAATTAGACTCTTTAGGGAAACCTGTGGGCTGTGCAGAAGAGAAAGGAAGACAGTTAAAAGAGAATATGAGCAATACAAACCTTCAAGTACCTGGGCTCAATTCTCCATAATTCATTAATTTTACCAAGTGGAAAAAAATTTCAAACAGGAAATAAAGGTAAGTAATGTGCAGAGGAACTGCAATGGCCTCTGTGGACACGTAACATTGGAAATAAAAAACCCTTTAATCTTTTGCTGCACTAAGGATTGGTGTTTATTACTGTAGCATAACCTAGCCCATCATGACTGGTGGGTATGGGAAACATGGTCACAAGTGTACTTGGAATGAAGTCTTATCCTTAGTACAAACTGGTTAAAAGAAATGGTAGATATGTTTCCTTCTTCAATCTGGGAACTGGTTACTCAAGTGTATTCAGTTTATGAAAATGAATTGATTTGAATACTTATGGGTACTTTCCCATATTCTTGTGTTCAGATAGATACATACATACAAGAACACAAACATAAATGCATATTATATATTTGTAAATGTGTTATGTATTTATGTAATCATTTATCTAAAAGTCTCTTTTAAAATAACAGGGTAGAGAAGTTTAAAGTGATTTTTTTTTTGTAAGTTGGATAAAGTCACTAAGGAAACCATCATAATGGGTGCAGGAGGCATGCTACGTGATCTGAAAGCTATATACAGAACTATTTACAAATAGAAAAGATGGACAGTGGAAAGCCCCAGTAAGAAAGGGATTATGGCAATATAGTTTTGTGTTATTCAAGGTAAAGGTAAGATTTTGGGGGGGTGGAAAAAGAAAGGATTTTGTAAATTCTAGCAAGGGATCCTGATAATAGAAGCGATTGAATGTAACAACAGAAAAATTAATGAATTTAGGTCCAATGCATATTAGACCTCAGGCAGCATGTAGCTAGTGTTAAAGCACAGAGCAAAGGAACAGTCAGACACAGAAGTAGGTTACTAGAAAAATCTAATGGTCTGTCTTCATTGTAGACAGTTTGGGATGGGCACAATACATCAAAAATAAGATATCCCGAAGATGGTAACAAACATGGGCCGGGAAAAGGACCAAGCAGCATAGATTTAAGGTTGGTTTTATTTTTCACATTGAAATAACATACCTGATGCCAAATCTTTATCTTTTTAGCTATAATTTTCTGAATGATCTTTATCATTTGTTTTCTAAAGTTTTGTGTATTTCAGTTTTTGCCAAAACTTCCATTTCACATGATGAATTAATAATGTCTCCTGCTCTTAGTGGATTCTGAATAAAATGTAAAAATATCCAAACTTAGCACAAATTCCTAAGTTCAGTATTCTTCAAACTCAAACTCTTCTTCATCAAAAGCCGACAAAATATAGAATTACAGGAAAATTAGACACAAGTTTTGCAAGTTCATAGTTAACCTGTACATTTTTAAATGATATTCATAATAACAAATTTATTACAGGTTGATCTACATTTGCTATTTTGTTTGAGGCATATTGTCAAATTCTGGAACTCCTAGTGACCTGGGATAAGAAAGGAAGTCCCTAGAATCTGAATTTTGAGCCACCCTCTAGGACAGGAAATAGACCTCCATTGCAGGTCTCGAAAAGAGGGTGAGTTGCATGGGGCAAAGCACAAAGCTAGATCAGTGCTCTTACGGTTTCCCAGGAAAACTAGGCAGCACGGATCTGGAATGTTGACATCAAAGGCACGTAGCAGAATGTCCGAGCAGGCAAGTGCGCAGCAGTCCAGCTGCAAGATGAAGATCCAGGGTGCAAACTATTGACAGGCTCATTGGTCAACAGGTACCAGCCACGAGAAAGGAGGACGGAAAGAAGAAAAGAAACTACCAGTCTGAGACAGAAGGATGCATTATGTAAGCCAATATTAGCCTGAAGACACAGGAGCAATAAACAAGAGAGAAGCCAAGTTACGTAAACTGCAGGAACCAGAAGAGCAGTAGAGATGACTTCAGGCTGAACCACAGAATATAAGGTTGGAGTTGTTAAGCAATTCCTTTCTCAGACAAGGATTTATCCCAGAAACTGGAGGCAAGGTGAAGGAGTCCAACAAACATAAATCACGTGACCTCGATTATAGCAAAATAAGATTACTGAGGCAGGGAATCAGGGTCAGCCTGACAGATGATTGATTATTTATGAAATGCTTCTGTTCCCATTAAGAAGTATGGGCATATCAAAATAGAGTTGTTGATCCTTGAAAGATTGTAATGCTTGTGTTTACTCTCCAGTTTCCAAGGCTATTTAAAAGCATTCTGATGGCCTGCTAGGAAACAGAGTCTCAAACTTTAATGTACCTGTGACTCACCTAAGGATTTTTAAAAAAGGCAAGTGCTGACTAAGAATGGAACCTGAGTGTCTGCATTTCTAAAATGCTCCCATAAAATGTCCTTGATGCCAGTCTTTGGCCCACACCTAGAGAGCAAGATGCTAGGAGATCTTAAGGACATTCAAACAAAAAAAACAAAACAAGTCTGAAAATTGAAGCATAAATGTAGAAAAAAAATCTAATAATTAATTCCTAGAAATTATGTTTCTAAATTTTCAACATAGTAGCTTTCTGCTAAAACAAACAATATTTGATCCAAGACATTTTAACCCTTTCTTCGGCTACACTATTGAGGTTTCAAGAAGAGAGAAAAAGATCTCCATATTCTTTATACATAAAGATTACTTGGCATCAAAAAAATCATTTTTAATACCTCTTTGGAGAATTTCTTTAATCAGAGGTGTTCTTCAATGAGTCAGAAGAAAGAGAATCTAGTATGTACTGTAGAAACACTTATGAGTGAGATATGTAATATAGCACTGTGGGAAAAGACCATAGGCTTTGACTGTGCCAACCATGGTTCAATTCTCTACTCTACCTCCCATTGTCGGTGTGACTTTGGACAAGTTATCTACCCTCAGACATGGGTGATCCTCACATATGAAAGCAGGTGAATTAGGTAAGGTCAATTACCTACAATTATCACCACACTAAGTGGTACCTGGTTATTTATACCTACTGGCAATTGCTGAGCTCATCTTTATATGCAGAAAAGAAATGCCTTTACTTTGAAGGAAAACCACGCTTCTGAATAAGGCCTTTAATTCCATGTGGGCTCTTTCACCCACCAGAACTGAATTTCTCCATTATTTCTAAGATAAGATCAGATCATAAAATTTGGAGCAACCTCCAAACCACACAGAATCTATGCAATGCCACGAGAATCCGATGGATTCTTTTCATTCAAGTATTTTAGTGTTTATCTCCATAATGATCAATTAACTACCTATGAAAACAAATTCTGTTTGCACCATCCAATTAAACTTTTAACCCTGTCCAGTTGTCTTATCAATGATGTATAATAAAGCATCTATGTTTTTGGCATTTGTCATATGATTGGTACTGTACTGACATTTTTTTAAAGATTTTTTTTTAATAGCAAATTTATGTGAAGAACATGGATGTCAAGCAACTTTGAAAAAATGAACTTGTGGATAGAACAAGTCAATAAAGTATAGTAGGTGGAAGAAATCTATTTCATTTAGAAGCAATTAATAAGGATCAGGGTTATTGAAAAAAATAAACTAAATGTTGGCATTGCTCAGAAAAAAATTTACCAGACAAATGTATCATTGTTGTTAAATTGAACTACTGGAATTTGTATATTGAAATATTTTCAACTATTTTAATATTTTATACCTCACAATTACATGATAAATTACATATAAATGATATTGGAAAAAAGAAAACTACCAAAACTACCAAAAACCTGGATCTGACTCTACTTTACCATTTGCTCTGGCAACCTCAGAATTCCATGAGGGAAAATATCTGATATTCAACAACTGAATGAAGAAATATCTGCATGAACAATAATATGTGATGCAGCATTGTATAGATTAGGCAACACACATGGCAGGGTAGCTAGTTACCTTTCAATATGATTGTTACATTTTTGGCATGAATTGCACATAATTGTCATCTTCAAACAGACCAACTAGCTCACAGTAAGCTCTGGAGATGAAGTTTACAATCAGAATATGTCTGATTTCATGGAATGCCAGGAATAATTAAACCTTTGAAGAAAAGCACATTTACGTGAGAATGGTTTATAGACAGTAGCTTCCAAAATTCTTTACCACAAGCAAGTACAGAGGATACACAGGATTGCTGTCTATACAAAATCTCTCTGTGTTCAGGGTACATGATTAGAGGAGGGCCTAGGACCACAGAGAATTGCTAACAGAGAACACATAGAAAAAGTCTGAGCGCTTCCCAAATACAACAATCATTTTATCATCACGATTATTATTCCCATTTTCCAGAAAAAATGTTGGGGCTTACAGAGACTAAGCACTTGCCAAAGCATATACAGATAATGATGGGAGGGAGAGAATTTGAATCCATTCAAACAAATATTTCTTGGGCACATACAACACGTCAGACACCATTGAAAAAGCCTGCATTTTTAACCATCATATAACATGACCTCCTAATACTGATCACTGGAGTACAAAGAAGGGGAAATGATAAAGACATTTTCTATTCAATTCTAATTTTTTTAAAAAAGCCACAACTTTATATTGAAAAGGTAAACAGAAGCAGTAACTTCATATTTAAAAGTAAGAGTATTGTTTTTTTTTATCCTGGTACTTAGAAAAAATATCTGGCTTTGTTTTAGTCATTATTTATTATAGTACAAGTTTGTATCATCTGAAATATGAGCAAAACATACATGTAAAATAAGACAAGCTACTAAGATTTTCAAGGTATTAGTATTTCAACAGAACGAGAGGCTCAAAATGTTTCAATCTTCTTGAGAAAATTCCTTCAGATAATTATTCTGGAATTTAATCATTCTAGGTATAATGTAGTGAAAAAAAGAATGTAAATCTATTTGATTAATAAATTTAATTTGCTGTCAAATGTATAAAACTAATATACATTCTGCTCAAAACAATGCTAAATATTCAAAGATATTTAAGAAACACCTAGAAAGATATATAATAGCTTATTCATTTTATAATTAGTTCCAAGGCTGCTAAGAAAGTCTTTAGTCATTAAATATCTGAATTCTATTTAACGTAATTGATATACGTGCATATGTAATACTTCTGATTGTAATCGATTCTATAAATAATGCATGCCGTTTACAGCACACATCATTTTGATTTGTTTTCAATACTTATTTAAAAATATATATGGTTTTTACTTCTGTATCTGATTTCTGAAAGCCATAGATTGAATATTCACAGAATTTGTCTGCTATTTAATCACTGCTTGATTCCCATTTAAGTATCAGTCTTCGAAGCGTTCAAACTAGAGGTATCATTAATCATCAAAAACCCCTTAAAAACAAGAAAGTTTAGTTAAAGTTAGTTTTAACACTACTTCACTCTTAAGAAACAAGTACAAATGTCTTGCTGAAATTCAGCAGTCTGTCTCATTTTGCATTTTTATTTTGAGTTGTTCTTTGTTTTTGTCTTTTTATTCATCCAATTTCGTTGCCATTAGCTTTATATCACTCATACACTACATTTTTGGCAATGCTTTTTAAATGGACTTGAAAATCCCTCAGTGACTAAAAGGTAAAGTGAAACCCTGACTAAGGACGTTTTAAAGTCAATATCCTTAGAATTAACTGTCTAATGCTCTGGGATCTATTTCCATATCCTTTGTTCGACTTATGCAAGATTTTCAAAGAAGGAAAATTGTTCATTAGTAAATGTCTGAATATTCTTGCCCTGTTACGTCCACCCCCTTTCCTGTATGTGTTGTTTTGTAACCCAGGAATTATTTAGAAAATGATACAAATGTGATCACAAAAATATAAAAATTAGTTCATTCATTGTTTCAACAAATATATATTAGCTATCCTCTGTGCCCTGGCATTTTGCTACATGTGATAAACAAGATGTAGTTGCTATTCTCAAGGAGTGTAACATATACCCAAGAGGTCCCAACCTGGTAGAAGGGGTACAGTGGTATGAAGTATTCACTACTCTGGGCACAGAGAAGGGGTCTTGTCTTAGTCCATTTGATCTACTATAACAAAATACCATAAACTGAATGACTTATAAATAATAGATTTTTTTTTCTCGTAGTTCTGGATGCTGAAAATTTCCAGGTCAAGGCACTGGCAGATTCAATGTCTGGTAAAGGTTCACTCTCTGGTTCATGGTAGGAGCCCTGTGCTATATCCTTACACGCTAGAAAGAAAGAGGGGTTTCTCTTGGGCCTCTTTGATAAGGGCACTAGTCCCATTCATGGGGGCTCTGCTTCTATGACCTAACCACCTCCCAAAGGCCCCATCTTTTACTACCGTCACCTTGGGAGTGAAGATTTCAACATATGAATTTTGAGGAAACAGATACATTCAGACAACAGCAGGCCTCTGTGCTAGTCTTAGTGTATGAATCAGGGTGTTCCAGAGAGATAGAGCCACTAGGATATACAAAAGGGAATTTATTAGGAGGAAGTGGCTCATACCATCACAGAGGCAAAGTCCCACAATAGGCTGACGGCAAACTAGAGAGCCAGAGAAGCCAGTAGCATAACTCAAAGAAAATAGTGTGGGTCAGTCCAAGTCTGAAGCCTCAGAACAGAAGATGCCCACAGTGCAGCCCCTAGCCCAAAGGCCTCTGTGGGGGGCGGTGGGGGAGGGAGCGGGGCGCTGCTGATGCAAGTCCCAGAGTCCAAAAGATAAAGAACCTGCAATTTGATGTCCAAAAGCAGCAGAAGAAAAAGTGTTCTGCTCTGAAAGGGAAAGAGGAAACAGAGAGAGAGAGAATCCCCCTTCCTCTGCTTGTTTATTCTACCCGGGGCCCCAGCCAAATAGATTGTGCCCACCTGCATTGAGGGCAGGTCTTCCTCTCTCAGCTCACTGGTTCACATATCAGTCTCCTCTGGAAACACCCTCACACACACACACACAGAAATAATGTTCACCAGTCATCTAGGTGTCCCTCAATCCGGTCAAGTTGACACCTAATATTAACCCTCACAAGTCCACCCCTTATCAATTTGACACCCATACACATCTCCTTAAACCGTACTTAATCTCCAAATAGACAACAACAAGGTCATAATTCCAGTTAACATGATTCCACTATCCTGAGTACAAATGAAAACACTCTAATCCTATCTCCAAAAGAAGAGGTAATGCTCTCAAGTGATGTTTATTCTTCACATATTTCACAATTTCAATACTATGATATAAAGTTAACAATACTTACCTACAGAATGTGAGAAAATATTTGCAAGCTATACAGCTGATAAAGGGCCAATAACCAGAATCTACAAAGAACTCGAGCAAATTAGCAAGGAAAAGATGAACAACCCGATTAGAAAGTGGGCAAAAGACATGAATGGAAACTTTTCAAAAGAAGATAGACAAATGACCAATTAGCATATGAAAAAATGCTCAGTGTCACTAATTATCAGAGAAATGCAAATTAAAACCACAATGAGGTATCGCCTTACCCCAGTTAGAATAACTTTTATTAAAAAGTCCAAAAGCAATAGATGCTGGCATGGATGCAGATAGAAAGGAACACTTATACACTATTGGTGGGATTGCAAATTAGTACAACCTCTATGAAAAAAAGT
Organism: Avahi laniger; assembly: GCA_963575035.1. NCBI lineage: Eukaryota > Metazoa > Chordata > Mammalia > Primates > Indriidae > Avahi > Avahi laniger. The sequence goes on along the minus strand of CAUYSK010042451.1, from coordinate 18,440 downwards.
ACGGAGATTCCTCAAAGAACTAAAAGTAGACCTGCCATTTGACACTGTAATGCCACTACTGAGGATTTATCCAAAAGAAAAGAAATCATTTTATCAAAAAGACATCTGCATGTGAATGTTTATTGCAGCACAATTCACAATTTCAAAGATATGGAATCAACCCAAGTGCCCATCAATGCATGAGTGGATTAACAAAATGCAGTATATGTATACTATGTAATGGTACATAGCCACTAAGAAGGATGACTTAGTGTCTTTTGCAAGAATTTGGATAGAACTGGAGATCATTATCCTAAGTGAACTATCTAAAGAATGGAAAAACAAATGCCTGCTATTAAATTGGAACTAATTGATGAGCACACATGTGCACAGAGGGAAGTAAAATTCAGTGGAAATCAAACATGGGGCAGAGGAGAGTAGGGGATGGGTGAAAATCTACCTAACAGGTACAAAGAACACTATCCGTGTGATAGGCACACTTATAACCCTGACTCAAGCATAACAAAATTGATACGTGTAACCAAAAACATGTGTACTCCATATTTTGAAATTTAAACAAATAAAATTAACAAAAAACAATATTTAAATACTAATATAAAATCAATAAATTGTATGTTATATTATAAAGGAATAAGAGAAAAAAATAAAATATTTGCTTAATATGCGTATATACATGCACAAACATATTCTTAGCAAAATAAAGAGGAAATTCACATGACAATTACTGTCCTTATTTCTGTTAAGTGGTTGTAGCTTGTATTTACAACCACCTTATACTACCTATTCTGGACTTCCTTTACCTTCACAAGCACCTTGGCTGGTTGTGATTCTTTACCTGGTAGAATGATCCAACCTTTATTTCCGAAGACTCTGGGCCTTTTGTAGTCTTGATTGGATTGATTTATCATAATCTCCCATTGACCTTAACTGTAAGGTATAGTAATACTAAGAGATACCCTAATGGATCTCCTGTATCTTAGACATTCTCATCTCCACTGTGGAATAGTAGTCCAATTTCCCCTTGTAGTCTGGATCAATCATCCCAGTCACCACTGTAACTCATTTCTTAGCCTGTTGATTTAAGAACATGAAGATCCCAAAATGGTCAGTCTTAACTTCAAGTTCAGTGGAATCATTGTTGTATCTCCTGGTAGAAGCATTGCTTCTTCTGAAACTAAGACCTCTAGGCCAACAGAACGTCATGGGAACAGAGGCGAATGTTTTGTTAGTGACTCACTAAGAGTAATGGTGAGTAGTGCCACTTCCATTTCCACTCCTTAATTCCTGAGCCCATGAATCCTGGCTATGGGGAAAAAGTACCACGTATTGGATAATGATTCAGAGTATATACAGCCTTCTGGAGAAACTTACCCCGGCCCTGCAAAGTATTATCACCTAGCTGGCACTGTAACTGTGACTTCAAAAGGCCATTTCACCATTCTGTTAGGCCAGGTGCTGCAGTATGATGGGTAACATGGTAAGACCAGTGCATTCCATGAACATCAGCACACTGCTGCACTTTTTTTAGCTGTGAAATGAGTTTCTTGGTCAGAAACAATGTTGCATGGAGTACCATTGAGGTAGGTAAGGCATTCCATAAGTCCATGGATATCAGTTTTGACAGAAACATTGCTGCAGGGAAGGCAAATGCATATCCAGGGTATCTATTCCAGTAAAGACAAAATGCTGCCCCTTCCATGATACAAGCAGTCCAATGTAATGAACTTGCCACCAGGTATCTTACTGACCACCCCAGAGAACAGTGTCATATTGGGGGCTAAGTGTTGGTCTCTGCTGCTGGCAGATTGGTCACTCAGCAGTGGCCATAGCCAAGTCAGCCTTGGTGAGTGGACATCCATGTGCTGAGCCTATGTATAAACTCCATCCCTTCCACCATGGCCACTATGTTCATGAATGTTATGGTTTAGATGTGGTCTGTCCCCACCAAAGTTCATCTTGAAATTTAATTCCCAATGTGGCAGTGTTGGGAAGTGAGACCTAGTGGGAGGTGTTTGAGTCATGGAAGTAGATCCCTCCTGAATAGATTAATGCCCTCCCACAGGGGTTAGTGAGTTCTTACTCTTGAATGATTGGATTATTTCTCACAAGACTGGATTGTTACAGAGTCTGGCTTCCTCAGTTTCTCTCTCTTGCTTCTTCTCTTGCCATGTGACCTCTTTGCATGAGCCCACCCCACCTTCTGCTTTTCACCATGAGTGGAAGCAGCATAAGGGAGTCTCTCACCAGACGCAGTTGCTCAATCTTGAACTTTCTAGTCACAGAATCATAAGCCAAATAAATCTCTTTTCTTTAGAAATTATGCAGCCTCAGGTATTGTTACTACAACATGAAATGGAACTACAGTTAGTGAAATTCCCCTAAAGAAAGTAATATCTAAAACCAGTCCTACGGAGGATTGAAATTTACTTGGGAGGATAAAGAAGGAGCGTTCTAGACAAAGAGCAAACACAAGTCAAGGACTTGGAGATGGAAAAAAGCCTACTCATCTTAGGGAATGCTGAGTCATTCCCTAGTAGCCAGATAATCTTAGATCATGCTGCGGTTTCAAGTGTCAATTTAAGGAGTGGAGGTTCTTATGGACCTTGAAGAGGCCACGATCATGAAGGGTCTTCCTTATGACCTGAGTTAATGTACATAAAGGTCCTAGAACGATATTTGCTTCAAAGAAAGCATTTAATAAATGTTAGTTATAATTGTTCAAAGTAGTATTGCTTTGTTATAATGGTTAGTGTAATTTTGATCACCTACCCATTAAAAGAGGCTGAATAGGAAAAGGAATAACATATATAAACTCACAACTTAGAAATATGTGAGTTGGCAGACATTATAAAATAGTTTATTGCATATTTATGGAGATGAAGATGAAATGTGGCCTCCCTGTAATAATTAGGAAGAGATGATAACGTGGCCGTTTTGAAACCAGCTTTCCCTTACCTTAGTGCCACGTTAGCACCATTCTGGTTGGTGAGTTTATTTTCACAGTGCATTTACAAAAAACAAAAAAGCAAAAACAACTACAGTTACTTCATAAGTGAAATTGAGTTCAAAGGGGGTGATTTAATTTGATAGTACAACCACCAGGTGTTTAATTCAGTCACACCTCATTATAAAACATTTCCCCATCACAGGAATCCAGCTTTACTGCAGATTCAATCATGTTCCCTGATAGGTATTTTTGTTCAGTGCCTCTTTCTCGCTTCTCTTATATCAGAAGTAGGTAGCATGATGGGACGAAAACTCATTTTTGTTTAAATGTTAATGTGTTTGTTTGTCTGCTAAGTATCACTTCTCTGATGGATGCTTCTAGCTCAATATTACGCACATGTGTGCTTTTCGAGAAACTAGATTTTGTGATGGGTAAAAGAAGACAAAATACATACACAGGCCTTTAAAAATAAATGGAAACTTGAAACCTACCTCACTTTGATGGGAAAATCAACAAAGCATTCATACTCCACTAACAAAATCAGAGACAGAGAGTATCTCTGGACTGGCTAAAATTAATATAAATATCCCTGTCACCTTTCAGAACACATGCTGCCTGTTGAAACAAACATATCTGTATATTGCCAGCAAGTTGCAATTGCCTGTTGTACATAACTAGGTATACAAGGCAACCTATAACCAGAGGAAAATATAAAATTCCTAAGGGAGAAAATGATAAGTAATGTTCTTAAGTAACGTACATTGCCTTAATATATACAACAACCCTATGTTATATACTATTGCTAACCTCATTTTACAAATGAGGGTATGAGATTTTTCTCAAGGTTACGCAGTCAGTGAAAGAATGGTGGCAAAGGAGGATTATCTAGACTCTAGGTCTTCATATCCTACCAACCCCCAGTCTTTGGTATAGAAAAGTGATTTTTTTCAACCTAATATAAATTATTACTAATATGCCAACAGCTTCAAATCAGGTCATCTGTGGAAACTTCTCTAACCTTGCTTCCAAGCTTGGTAATGCAGCTATTGCCAACATCTTTAGGCAATCTGCTGATTGCGATTTTCAGCTAACAGGTCAACATCAAATCCTCTATCATTGGAGGACGAGTGAGCATTTTGGCAATGGTACTTTTACTAGGCAATCTCTTGAAGTTCCCACCCTCAAATGTGGGGAGCAAAGCACCCCTAATCTCAACTCTCAAGAGTTGGAGAAGGGAGGGGATAATCACCCCTTGGGAACACTGCATTTTTACAACAGGTGACCTTTCTCCCACACTGTCCACTTCCTATACCAAGAGAAAAAAAATTGGTGGCAAGTGACTTTCCTGTTGTTGGGCACTTCTCAAGAAAGCCTAACAGTAAAGTGACACCAACAGCTCTGTTTTTCTGACAGAGTGCGTGAGATACAAAACAGCTTTTGTCCCCAGATGTGGGCTTTAGTCATCAAACCATGCACTTAGCAATTAACACTATTGTGCTATACAAATTTGTGACTAATATAGACAAATAATTATTAAATTTTAGGAAGCATCAAAATCCCCTGGAGAGGCTTCTCAAATCATAGATGTCTAGGTCCCACCCTCAGAGTTCAGAGTAGATTTGAGGTACAGCCTGAGAATTTGCCTTTTTAAGACGCTCCCAGGGGAAGCAGATGCTGCTGGCTCTGGAACCACTTTTTGAGAACCAATGACATATTCTAAACCCAGTGCTTGGTACCATGTTCTATAAAATGATGACTCTTTTGTCTTGTTGTTTGTTTGTTAATATCCACAAATGTTAAGATTGCATCAATTATATTTTATATTCAATAAAAGTAGTTAATGTTCCCTAGACTTCTTTTCCACTTCCTTACACAGTAACTGCTTAAAATACATGTAGGTTTATTGACATTTACAGTACAGGATTTAAGGGTTATAACTACAAATTCTGTTGTGTATTTAATGCTCACTTGCTGTTAAGATAATGTATCCTTTGTATTATAGCATTTTCCATCTTCGAAAGGAAAATGTAGCCATCGAAATGTTCATAAATATACTGACTGGCATGTTTTATATGGGATCAATTTTGCTTAATCATTTCTAGACTAACAGGCACCAGGTCTTTGTTTTAAAAAATGATATGACAATCAAATAGATTATTAGACATCTATTGTCATTTATAAGATTAAAGTGCATTCTCAATTATTTGAGATTTCGGATATCTATACTCAATATTTTTTTCTTTTTAAATCTCATTTTAGCTTTATTGAATTGAGTAGTGATTAAATGATTTTTCTTTTTACACATTGCAAGTAAATCTTGAACGTAAAGGAAAGGCTATCAGAACTTTAGTTACAGCAGTAGTACCAACAAGGCTCTGTTATCAAATGTGTTAATTATTTATTCACACCTGGTTCACCACTGATTAACAAAACCTATTAAGGCCTTTCGTTCAAGACCTTGCTGTTGACATGTATTTGCAGCTGTTGTTGATTTTTTTCCAAATTAGCACATTATGTGTTTGGAAAACAGACAAAAAACAGCTGCAGTGTCTGAATGCATTTATTATATACTCTTCTCAAATGCTATTTAGGTTTACTAGTAAATGATGAAGTCAGAATGAAATGCACTGTTAACTCTACACTTCTAGTACTTATGGGTTTAGCAGAAACAGAATGCTAAGGGATTCACATTAAAATTTCAGCCTTCACTTTGAAAATAGATTCCACAAATTTCAGAAGCTTACTGCTCAATAATACGCATAAACATGAGGGTTATGCTATAACAATGTCTGTCTCAGTTTAGCATGTTCTGTTAAAGAGGTGAAAGCAATTAAAAATCAGGATGGCTTTAGATGGACTTAAATGTTTATTAAAATAGCATTACATTGACTTTCATATTATGCCATGCTGAATGGTTTATTGGTTTTATAGTCCCTCCTAAAGCCATCTAGCCCCAGGTTATAGTAATAAAATATTATTTTTAAAGGCTGTGTTAATAACTGAAAAATATTTTTTTATATTTAAGATCTATATTCTTGCTGATTTATTGCAGCAACAAATATTACTGGAGTAAAATATCTGGCATTGAGCAGAGTTTAGAAATCAGTCTATCTCCAAAGTGTTAGTACCCACCTAGACACAGGACAACTTTTGGAAAGTTAGAGGATTCTCCTTTATCTCCAAATATTGTATATGCTAATTCTTCTCATACGAAAAGTAAATAGGACAATGAGAAAAGGTTTCAGAGTCTTAATTAAATTTCCAATTGCATATGCTTTCTCTTCTTTACCCTAGACTACAAAATCATGGAAAACTTATTATTCTTGCTAATCTTTTCTCTATTATAAGCCCCATTTTCCAGAAGAAAAACTATTTCACAGAGGAAAGACTGTGGAACAGGTGGAAATTCTTCTGTTATCATGGTAAGCCCTGACAATACGACTTTCTTCCAGCCCTTAGCTCCATGAAGTGATACAAAGATTTTTACATTTTAAGACTGAAAATATGCACATTCATCTTTATCAGAGACAGGTGTTATCTAATTAGCATTCTCTATTTACTTCATGGTTCTTGTTGCAGATATGCTTACAAGATCAGACATACACATCTGTCCATGTTATTAATTATAGTGAAAAATACCAAATAATTTTAAAATGCCAGAAATATATTGTAGGGCCACAACCCTTTGTTCATACTGTCTCCCTGTCCTGAAACAGACGTATCATGGTTATTCACCTACATGACATTTGGCTTTGTCAACACAAGTCGTTGAAATGCGAGCAAGGCAAACAGATGCTATCGTAAGCAGAAGAGAAACTTACTAGTATCCAATACTGGAAAACTAGACCTAGAAATCCAAGGAAACTCCATGAGATTTTACAGGGTCAAGCAACAAAGAACACATCACCACGCACACCACCACAAAATTTGTCTAATTTGCTCCATATGAAAAATTCCAGGTAAGGAACATTTGATAGACAAAGTCATCCAGAAGTGCATGTTGATGATCTGCACTTTGGGAAGTAAGACATTTCTTCTTGCCAAAAAATACACAATTGAGAATTCCCCACAAATTAAGAACAGTTGTATAGTTGTAGGCAAAAGGATGATGGATGCAGTCAACATTTTTCAAGGCCCAGTTCACACTTCAACTCCTAAATAAAACCTTTCCTAACCATTTCAACTTTATCATTTTTTTCCTCTGTCAAATAATCTCTAGATTATTTATAGTTTGTATTATTCAGTTTATCACTTACATATATACAGTGTTTATTTATACTTTGTTCACATTATATTTATATTTCAGAAAAGTTGCTATTTCCTTAAGGATAGAGTTCACATTTTAAATTTTTATATTTTATCACAACATACAACATGCTTTAAACAGAAACAGTAGGGTGATTGACGGCTAGATTGAAGTTGGGCCCAGATGAATGTTACCAAGCATGGCATCTGTGAGACAATATGCAGATAAAATTGATTTAAAATGATGCCGTTAGGACAAAATATTTATTAATATTTAAGTAAAATTTCATATGACATTCCACAATGATTATTATTTGTGTAAATGATGTACATTGTGAGACACTAAGTGTATAGTAAATTAATGCATATTTTATTCCTATAGTCTTTAAAAAATTCTCTGAGATCATGTTAGGCAGTTTTGGAAATGGTTCCCAATGAGCCCTGCCTCCTGATATTTACACTAATGTGTAATCCTCTCTCTTTGGCTTGCTTCTAATGAACAAAATATGACAAAAGAGATGGTATGTCAATTTTGAAGTTAAACTATGAAAGACTGTGACTTCTGTTTTGTTCTCTCTCTTCTCTCATTTTCTCTCACTTGTTCAGTTTTTAACTTGTTTGCTCTGATAAAGCAAACTGCCGTGCTTTGATCTACCCTATGGAGAGACCGAAGTGGTATGGCAAGGAACTAAGTGCAGTCTATCACCTACAGCCATCAAAGAATTGAAACCCTCAGTCCACCACTTCAAGAGGTACTGCATCCTGCCATCCACCATGTTATTGAGCTTGGAAGTGGATCCTTCCCTGCTTGAGCCTTGAGATGACTACTATCTCTTGACTTTGCTTGTGGGAGATTCTGAGTAATGTTAATAGAATTCAGCTAAGCCTTGCCTAGACTACTGCTCCAAAGATCCAAAGCAACTGTGAGATAATAACTGTTGTCATTTAAAAACCATTAAGTTTCTTGTCATTTGTTACACAGCAATAGATAACTAATACAGAACATAATTAGAAATAACAATATTTTATCCATTTGTAATATTTTATAGCTTTATGGCGATATTATTGGAAATACTAAGCCACATATATAAAGTATACAATTGGGCAACTTTTTGGCAGTATATAAACTTAAAGTCATCACCACACTCAAGGTAATTGAACATAACAGTTACCTTCAAAAATTTCCTTATTCCCTGTATTAGTCAGGCTTCTCCAGAGAAACAAAACTAATGAAATATACATAGATATATAGAAAGAGAATTATTATTAGGATTTGGCTCACGTGGTTATGGAAGCTGAGCAGTCCCATGATCTTCTGTCTGCAAGCTGGAGGCCCCGGAAAGCTGGTGGTGCAGTTCCAGTCCAGACATGAAGGCTGAGAACTAGGGGAGCTAATGGTGTAAGTCCTAGTCCAAGTTCAAAGGCCCACGAACCAGGAGCTCCAATGTCCCAGAGCAAGAAGAAAGTAAATTCATTCTTCCTTTCCCTTTTGTGTTTATTCATGCCCTGAAAGGATTCGATGATGCCTTCCCATGTTGGTGACTGCTGGTCTTCTTTACTCATTCTACTAATTAAAATGTTAATCTCTTCCAGAAACATCCTTACAGGCACCCCCAGAAATAATGTTTCACAGGTATTTGGGCATCACTTAATCCAATCAAGTTGACACAAATTAACTGTCACAGGCTGCTTTATAATCTCTTTTTCCTATCCTGCCATTTCCCTGCCAGTCTGTACACAAAGCCGCTGTTCACTTTTTGTCACTATAGATCAGTTTGCATTTTCTAGAATATTATATAAATGAAATTATATAGTATGTATTCTTTTTTATTGAGCTTCTTTCACTCACTATAATTATTTGGAGATTCAAATTATTATGTGTATTAATACATTACTTTTTATTGCTGAGTAGGATTATACTGTACAGATATACCATAAATTTTTATCCATTCAATAGTTGATGGACATCTGGGTTGTTTTCAGTGTTCAGATTCTGCAAATAAACCTGCTAAAACACATGTGCATAAATGCTGATTCATATGGTAGGTATATGTTTAGCTTTTCAAATAAACTAACAAACCATTTCCAAAGTGGTTTTACTATTTATATTACAAACATGAGTATATGAGATTTCCCATTGCTCCATAATCTCACCAACACTTTATGTTAAGTGTAAGATTTATAAAAATATAAAACCTGGTGCAAAATATTTACCTATACTTAATCCAGAGAATTGGTGTAGATATAACAACTGACAATGTAGATCATCTAGTTCATGGAAAACACGATTCATGTTTCCAGGATAATTTTTTTGAGTGGAAGTTTTACTCCAAAAATGTAAAATAAGAGATGTAGTTTGAGGGACTCATGCTAGAAATATAGTAATGACATTTTAAACATTGGGGAATCTTTGTCTTCTATCTCCCACACTGTTGGTGAAATTAATAGGAAGATGACAATATTATCAACATTGATAAGGAAAGCATCATTCTTATGGCTTCTCCCATATATCATGGGCTCTTGTATTTTACAAGAGCAGGTAAACAAATTTGACAGCCTCCATCCCCTCAAGAAAAAATATAATTACCTCCGAGTGGTGGTTTCTTTAGGGGACTGGGTTGGGACTTGTGGGCAAGTGGGATGAGAGAAAGAGCTAAAGAATCTTTTTTATTCCCATAAACTAGATTATAAACTGGGACATTTAGAAAATATTGATCAAAACTACTCAGAAGATAGCTAATATGTGTTCTGTGCTCTTGTTTTTTGCTTCACTATAATAGATCTTATAATAAGACTATATTTGTTCTTTTTCTGTGACTCATCTCATTGCGGTACACTTGAGTTAAAGATACTTTCTAAATACAAGTGTATTGGACTTAATAGAATAGATATGTTTCTTCTAAAATGTGTACGTGTAGACTCTCAGACTGAGTTTCCTAAATAATGCAGGATAAAATAAGTGAATAAAAAATTAGTGAAACAGGAAAGAATAGGAAGAATTATACCAGTTTCTCCATGAGCCTTGCCAGTAAGTCAATAGCATGTTTGTCCACTCAGCCAAGTGGTGCATCTCCAGTTATGCTAAAACTCAGCAATATAAAGTAATGATCTATTAATACACACAATAATTTGAATCTCCAAATAATTAAACTGAGTAAAAGAAGCCAGATAAAAAAGAGTACATACTGTGTACTTCCATTTATAGAAAATTCTAGAAAAGGTAATCATGCCCTCAAGGCAGTCTGTGGAAAGGGCAGAAAAGAGGGATAGGTCTACCTAGCTCTCTTCTGTGGTCTATTTGCAGTAGTCGAATTTCTCCTGAGAGTAGGTTAACTCCACTGCGTTTCTGGTTGCTTCACTGGCTGTGCTAGGTGGCCTCTCTGAAGGCCAGATTACACATCCCTAGGCATGACATTTCATTCAAGTCTTGGGGAAGGACACAAAAACTCCAGCACTGAGCTGGCTGGCATAGGTGGTGGAGCCCTACAAGCTGGAGTAGAGTTGCTTGCCTAGCAATGCCGATATCTGGAAGTTCTTGAGGCAATACCAAGGGAATCTGAGAAAGTACATAACATGTGTCATGGAATTTTTGTAAATCAGGATGATTTGAAAGGCAATAAAGCAATGAAATTTTTGTGTGCATCAGCATAACCTGTGGATTTTGGTTAAATCCCAGATAGCTGAACCAGGTGATTCTGACATTCATCAGCAACAATCATTTAAGGAATCCGCAAGGTGGTTTTGAGATATAAACCATCTGTTTATTTACTTGTTTAAAAAGAATATGTTTTTATCTCTATGTCTTAAAAAGGGACACTATCTCATTGGATACCTAATTTTTTTTTCAAATATTTATGTGACTTTTCGAGCTCCTCCAAGAAAAGGAGAAATCAAATGCAAACTAAAATGAAATGAACAGTGTAAAGTCAAGTCTATTTATACTTAACACACACATGCGGACACACACAAAGCAGTGCTATGTTTAACACATATATGAAGTTATTATTCTCCATATGAAAAAAATCACTGGTTTAGACCAAAATCACTTTAATAGCCACCTCCTCTAGGCAACTGAAACTTAATTCAACTTCAAGAATACTTAATTAAATTTCTTCCAACTTTTTAAGCATATTCATTGTATCTTTAAAAAGCATACCTGTGCATCACGTTTCTAAAGATTTTTGGCAGCTGACCCATTATTTTCTATGCACTCTTAAAAATAAAAAATTCAGTGATTGTTTTAGTTCCAACCTATTTCTCTACACACCAACTAAAGATTAGAACAACTGTGTTTTGATTTCTTTTGTTAGTTTTAATTTCATTTTGTAAAATGAAAACTGAATCCTTCTGCTTTTAAAAAGCACATTTTCATTCCATTTTCAAATAAACAACTATGTCGCTGAATTTGATTGTATATTATGTATATAAAGGCTGTCATTTTGACTTCAAGCCTTTGTTTCAAATATCAATCCTCTTGTGGAAAAAAAATAGTTTCCATCTAAAAATCATAAATCTACCCACAGCAAAACAATAAAGAAAAAAGGCACTTTGACTTTTTTAAGCGAGAATGTTAACTCTCTACATAGGAAAATTTAATTGGTTGCAAATATTGAGTCAGATTCTCCAACATTCAACAGTGTCTGATTGCAGATAATTTTAACTCTATGTTAACTCTTTCAGTTATAATTCTCTTCTTGTGTAAATCACTTGAAAAATATTAAACGCCATACTTTTAGTTGTTGGAAAGTGTTAAGCTTTGTTCAACAAATGAAATGCTATTTTAAATTCTTTAGTAACACAGAGCAATTTTTATTTTTTGAGCTCTTTTGCAATTTTTTTAATATTTTTGTGGGTTTGCAGCATTTAATTCCATATCATGAACCTTGTATATTTAAAAAATAGCAAGTGATGAAAATGATGATGATAATGATAATAATGATGATGTGTTCATGATTTTGGTAGCTCACATATGAACATTTTTTTGAGAAATTCTTAGTTTATAATATACTGCTTATTCTTTTAATAAGAGCCTTTTGCTATTCCCAACATTCACATGGGCTTGGGATCATCTACATAGCTAATTCTGCACTTGGGTTCAGGAACTTCAGTTTCTTAATCTCTATAGGAGAGCTTTGCATCCTCATTTCCTTATTTCGATTTCTTATCTAAGATTTCATTGAAAGATAAGAAACATTTGACTGGTTTGGATCTATAAATACATAGGATTTTCTAAGGAGTTGTTCATTCTTCCTGTATACTCCATTTGGCAAAAGCCAATATGCTCTTTTTTAAAAGTAAAACAGTCACCCTTTATGCATATAAAATGCTCTCATGTAGCAATTAAAGCATTTTATAAGACTTTTGCAACTCTATAATGTTCTAATAGGGAAAACTCGGTTCCAAAGACAGAAGCATGGGATGTCTGAGACAAATACTGCCTCTGCCACATACCCACATGGCGCTTTTATGTGACATTGAACAAGTTACCTAATGATCCTGTGTTTCAGTTGCTGAGTATGTAAAGCAAAGATAATAACGCCTCCCTTGTAGTGTTATTTTAAGGACTAAATTAATTAATATGCTGAAAGCACTTAAAAAATATCTGGCAAATTCCTGATGCTATGTATGTGCAGGCTTCTATCTTTGCTAATATACTAAAATTATACATACAACTGCAAGTCATACAAAGGAATTCATACTGTTTTATGAATTGTCACTTCATCTGATAGAGTTTCTCAGATGGACTTACGTTACAATATTTGTAGAAACATATGCCATGTAATTATGCAACATAGAAAAAGATGAAGAATGTTATACTGTGTATAGTACGTTATGTATTCTCCAACTCTGTCTTTAAAATTTTCTAAGTTTAAATTAAAACTGAAAAGTTTGGCAAATATCCTTTTTTAAAATTTATTCAATGACACTCATTTATGTGTTTCTGAACCTTAGATGAATTAGTAAATCATTCTTGAATTAAAACATTAATTATACAATACAGTCACATGCTCAACAAATATTTATTAAGCACTGAGTATATGCTAAGCATTGTGTTGTGCTACAGGGGTACATGGAACTTATTCTAATGACTTTTGAAATCTACTCATCTAAATATACATGTATGGAAACAAATTATGATTCAAGTTAGGAGTGATACTCTATGTGGACATTTATTGCTAGACAGAATAGTTTGTAAGTAGAGGAAGAACTGGAAAGTTAGTCATGAAAGGCTCTGCAGAAGAATATATTAAATATGTATTAAAGGATATTTAATACTTCACAAATACCTCAATTGTTTTATTCCCAATATCCAATCAAGAAAATCAATTTATTTTTTCTTCCAGCTGTCTCTTATTTTTTTCTTTCCTCTTCTTTTCTATCCTCCCTCTTCTACCTTCCAATTACAGATTTATACTGCTAATGCTTAGGATTAGTTCAAAAACCCCTTAGCTGGCTTTGCCAATTTCAGTCTCAGTCACATTCATGTAACTATCAACACCAATATAAACTTCTTCAAATGCTACATACATCATGGCTCTTCTCAAAACCAAAACCCTGGCATATAATGAATAAAATGCGAACTGTTGGAGGGCAACAGTGGGAGCACGGTGGCTCATGCCTGTGTTCCAGGTCTCAGGAGGCAGGAGGATCACAGGAGCCCAGGAGTTTGAGGTCGCAGTGAGCTATGGTGATAACACTGCACTGTAGCCTGCACTCTGTCTGAAAAAAAAAAATTGAAATGTTTCACATCATTTTAAAAATCCTTCACAACGTAATCTCATTTTACTTTCTAAATACTCTTCTCCATCTGCCAATGTGGACTCTCCATTAAGTTTGAACTCAATTCCTCATGATCACGATGGCCATTGTGACAAATATAGCAGGAATTTCTTCAATGTCGTTTCTCTCTCTATGAATACGCCTTCTCCATCAACCCAATCCTTCTGTCCCTGTACTACCACTCATTAGAAATCTAACTCAAGTACCACTTCCTGCTTAAAACTCCCTATTGACATCTTCTCTCTTTGGCTTTCATTATCTCCCAATATTTTCAAATTAATGCACAAAATTTAGCATGTTTCTATGTGTATTTTACATCTGGTTCCTTGCTGCTGTAAACAGGATTCACAATTTGCAAATGGTACAAACACAAAATGGTAGAACTTCTGTCACCCTGGGTCCCTGAATGGCAATTTGGAATACAGTTTCCTATTTTATTGTGTTAGGCATGTAGCATGAAGGGGAAAGCACATTTTATTGGGCAATTCTCAAGCATGCTGGTCTCAGGACTCCTTTACTTTCTTAAAGACTACTGTGGACCTCAGACAGCTTTTTCTTATGTAGGTTTTATCTATCCAGATTTACCGTATTTCAAATTAAAACAGAAATTAATTAAATTTTGTATATATTATTTTAATTAAGATATGTTTTATGTAAAATAAATATATATTCCAAAAACAAAAAATTGGTGAGAAGACTCATCTTAGTCGGTTTGAGTGGCTATAACATAAAACCTTAGACTGGGTAACTTATAAACAACAAAAATTTACTTCTCGCAGTTCTGGAGGCTGGAAAGTACAAGACCAGGTGCTAGCAGATGCAGTGTCTGGTTCACAGATGGCACCTTCACACTATCCTCATGTGGTAGAAGGGGCAAACAAGCTCCCTCAGACTTCTTTTATAAGGATGCTCATCCCATTCATGAGAGCTCCACCCTCATGATGTAATGACCTCCCAAAAGCCCTACCTCTTAATTTGAACACAAGAATGTGGGGGAGAGGGGCAAAAAACATTTAGACCATAGCAAGTTGCATTTATTTACATTTTCAAAACCTCTTTATATCTGCCTTCATAAAATGAAACTGGATCTTCTTATCTGGTTCTGTGTCTAATCAATTGAGATATGTTGTTTTAATAGAAGTATATGAAGGAATCTGGTCTTGTGCAAATACGTAGTTGATAAAAGGAGGAATGTTTTAATAGACTTTCCAGGTTATTGTGTATCTTCTTTTATATTAAATGAAAATACTCAATGAGTCATAGTTTTTTAAAGGTTAATTACAATTTGGAATCTAAAACTATATAAATGAACTTTTCATTTTATTACATTAATACCTATTATCTATCTTGCACTTCGAATGGATCTTTTATTAAGTCATGATTTTTTAACATCACCTAGTGATCATGTGAAAAAAAGTGGTCAACTGAGTCATTCAGATCTTTTAGCTTTTGGTGTATTTTACAATTCAATATCAAAAAACCATGTGTTAATGTTACCAGCAGTCTCATCTTCAAAATCTTCAGGTATCGAGGAGCTGTCAAACTCTCTATGGCAGATTTATGATATCCTAGATTCTTTCATTTGAAATCCTGAAATGTATCGTTGGTCATAAAAAGTCTTGGTTGTTTTACAGGAAGTGACAGGCTCACTCATTCTTTTTTTGTTGTTGTTGTTTAGAAAATATCTGTGAAATATCCAATTTTGAATAACATAGTTTGTCAGTCATTATTCAAGTAAAAACAGTGTTCCATGAAAAATGCACTAATTCACCTTGGAACTAAAGCCAGTGCACAGGTGCTTTTCCTGGGGATAATTATCATGCTTTGCATGCAGTGGAAGTGCTTCATGCATTCTCCTACTGTGTCACACAGAATATTAAAAAGACATGCACTCAAGGGTCAAAATTTAATTGATAATTCTACTACCTCATCCAGTACTTTTTAAGAAACACTGGCTTTTTATTCTTCTCTTGCCAGTATGATACAGTGATAAATAAAATGCCTACTGTTAGGTCATTAAATATGACATGTCCTATTTCAAATCAAAAGTGTAGTTTATTATATCTTAAACAAGAAGCAGTACAATTAATCAAAATATGTATAAATTATCGTCACGGCTTTGCCATCTTAACGGTAGCTTTTTTATGCCAGCCGCCAAGAAGCCTGGAGAGCAAGCGGAGATGAAATGGCGAAAGTTATTTTCCACAGCTTTTTGGGAATTGAATATATTTCCTTGCAAGAAGTGATCCAAAGCCTGGAAGAAGTGATAGTTGGTGCAAGGTCTGGTGAATGCAATGGATGACAGAGAGTTTCGAGCAGTCATTTGAGCAGCATTGTTTGTCTTTGTGCATCATGTGGTTGAGTGCTGTCTTGCAAGAGGATTGGCCTGTTTCTGTTGACCAGTTTTGGCTGCTTAATCATAAGCATCCTCCTCATTTCATCCAACTGGTTGCAGTAGACATCCACTGTAATCCACTGACCAGGTTTCATGAAGCTGTAGTGGATAATACCAGCACAGGATCACCAGACATTATTAGCAATTTTTGATGAATATTCAGTTTTGGACTGTGTTTCAGCATTTCATCTTTATCCAACTATTGTGCCAAATGCTTCTAATTAACAACAAGAATCCATTTTCATCACACATAGCAATATGGTGTAGAAATGGTTCACCTTTATGTCAGGACAGCAAAGAAAAGCAAGTTTGGAAATGATTTCTCTTCTGATGCTCATTTAATCCATGCGGAGCCCATCTATCCAGCTTGTTTACCTTGCTGATTTGTTTCAAATGGCCCAATATTGTTGGAATAGTGACGTCAAAGCTTGCTGCTAATTCACACATAGGTTGAGATGGATTTGCTTCCACCGCAGCCTTCGGCTCATCATTACCCACTTTGTTCTCAGGTTACCCATGTGGCTTATTTTCAAGATTAAAACCACCAGAACAGTACTTTTCAAACCAATGACGTGTTTTTGGTTCATTAGCCACATCCTTCCCAAACACTTCTTTGATATTTACAGCTGTCTGTCCTGCATTGGTTTCACAAAAATTGCTCTAAAAAATAAAAATTTGAAAGATAATCAAAAGCCAAAATGTGCATTTGGAAGACTGAGGATGTACCTTCACAATGAAAATAAAACAAGAAGTGTCAAAGTGAAACGTCAGAGATATCAACTGTCAAACTTAGTACTTAAGGAAATCAGACATTGCATACTTAATAACCTAATTCTAACTCTGTTAGATGCCACGTCTTTATTCACAATGTTACATTATTGGTGCAAATGTCAATAAATTTCAAGGGACAAATGCCATTTTAGTATTTTTTTGAAACTGGTTTGCCCTCATCAACATCCTGAAAGGATTTCGGGGATTGCTAGGTGCCCATGAACCGTAATTTGAATATCACTATTTTTTTTTGTATGAGTGTTAAACTGCAAGTCATGGGTTGCATGCTACTTCAGCATAATTACATATCCTGATTAAGGTAAATAAGTAGGAGTTTTACAGACCACAAGAGGGAAAGCATTTTTAGCTAAAACACAGCTCTTGTAAAAGTAAAATTGAAAGAAAATTCACAGCATATTTGGGCACCAAAAATTGTATCTGTGTGACTGGAGTTTAGGGTACATGAGAATCTAAGTCTGGTTAAGAAGAATACTCTTTAAAAGTAGGATAGAAATAGAGTCCAAAGGACCTTGAATTCTATGACAAGTAATTTATACTTTATTTTATAGGCAAAGAGTAAATAAATATACAAAGTGGAGTGACACAATACAGATTTCTATTTTAGCAGATATAAGTCATTATAATGAAGTGGGGGAAGACAATTCATAAAGTGGCAATGGAAATTGAAAGAGTGGGAAGATGTGAGAGAAACTTTAAAAGTATAATAAAATAAGTAGATTAGTTGAACCATTGAATACAAAATATAAATGAGGAAATAATGCTGTGGTGGATGATTAGAATGCTTGTAGTTTGGAAAAATTCACATAGTAAGTAAAAATTTATACAACATTTCTACTTTTCAGAAAAATACAGAGAATGCAGAGGAAATGGGTGCCCCTTTTAAGAAACTTTCCTGAAGACTCTATAGAAAAACTCATGCTTCAATCTCATGGGCAAGACCAGTGTCTTTAAAGGAGGCTGAAAATTTAACTGGGCCTATTGCTGCACCCAGTAATTCAATTCAGCAAATATTTATTGAACATTTTCTATGTGCCAGGTACTGTACTAGGGATTCATACATGCAAGAATAAAGAAAGCAGGTTGAGGAGAAAAAATGGCGGAGTTAGGGTAGCCTCCCGGATCGCTGCTTCCAGAGAGAGAGACGTAGATCCTGGTCTGCTACACACAATCGGAGCGCTCTCCCACAAAAACAGCGAGGGGAATCGGTGCAGATTCAGCGGGGGACACACAAATCAGGAAAAAGAATAACAGGAGATAGGAATACAAAACCTGGAAAGTGCG
>CAUYSK010042450.1:0-12733 GCA_963575035.1 Avahi laniger | reverse complement strand
AGCCCAGGAGTTTGAGGTTGCTGTGAGCTAGGCTGACGCCACGGCACTCTAGCCCAAGCAACAGAGCCAGACTCTGTCTCAAAAAAGAAAACAAACACCTAGTAGTAAAGCCCTGCAGCAGTGCTGTTTCTGGTGAGGGCAAAAGCAGGCCTGGGTGTGGGGATCCAAGAGGCTATATTAAGTATTTGGGTTTTTCTGAATAAGACAAGAAGTCTTTGAAGAGTTTTAATCTCTGACTTGGTTAAGAGTATCCATCTATCTTGGTTTATCTGAACCAATGCTCTTACCTTTATTCCTTGTCTATTTATTTGTTTGTTTGTGTTTTGGTGTTTTTGTAGAGATGGAGTTCTTGCTATGTTACCCAGGCTGGTCTCAAACTCCTGACCTCAGGCAATCTTCCTGCCTTGGCCTCCCAAAGTGCTAGGATTGCAGGCATGAGCCACCATTCCTGGCTTCTTTTCCTATTTGGAAGAATTAGATTTCTGTTCGTTGTAATTGAAAAAGTCCTAGTTTATTATCCTGTCTTTCATCATCTGGAATTTAGCTCTAACAGTGACACAAAAACATAGTCTCAAATAAACTGCTATCTTTTAAATGACTCCACCCTCCAAATAGTAATAAGCTAGTTCCTATTTTGGGATTACTAGATCAGTGGTCTTTCAAATCTAGTAAGTTCAAAAAACTGTGTACTCACTTCCACATTTTTAGGTTGATATTGAAAACTTTTCATCATAAGTTTAAGTATTTCCCAAAGTTGTAATTTCTAACATTTTATAAATAATGACTTTTCGATAGACTGTTAAATAATTCTTTTAAATCTATTTAGTAAAAACTAAGTATAGGAATTAAAAACCTATTATCATTCATTTAAAAATACATAAACAAGTTGTTCTTTAAAAGTGGAAATTTTTTTTTTTTTTTTTTTTTGAGACAGAGTCTCACTGTGTTGCCCGGGCTAGAGTGCTGTGCTGTCAGCCTAGCTCACAGCAACCTCAAACTCCTGGGCTTAAGCAATCCTTCTGCCTCAGCCTCCCAAGTAGCTAGGACTACAAGCATGCACCACAATGCCCGGCTAATTTTTTCTATATATATATTTTTAGTTGTCCAGATAATTTCTTTCTATTTTTAGTAGAGACGAGGTCTCGCTCTTGTTCAGGCTGATCTCGAACTCCTGACCTCGAGCGATCCTCTTGCCTTGGCCTCCCAGAGTGCTAGGATTACAGGTGTAAGCCACCACGCCCGGCCTAAAAGGGGGAAATTTTTTAGTGGGGCCTGGTGGCACATACGTGTAGTCCCAGCTACTCAGGAGGCTGGGACAGGCGGATCGCTTGAGCCTAGGTATTTGAGGCTGCAGTGAGCTATGATTGTGCCACTGCACTCCATCCTAGGCAACAGAGTGAGACCCTGTCTCTAAATAAAAGGAAAAAAAAAGAGAGAGAGAAAGAAAGGAAAGAAAGAAAGAAAAAGAAAGAAAGAAAGAAAGAAAAAGAATGAGAAAGAAAGAAAGAAAAGAATGAGAAAGAAAGAAAGAAAGTAAGTTAGTTAATTTTTGGCCACCTGGTGAAAGAAAGGAAAGGAAGGAAGGAAGAAAAGAAAGAAAGAAGAAAAGAAAAGAAAAGAAAAAAAAAGTTCATTTTTGGCCTCCTGGTGCTTACCACAAGTTGTATTCTTACACCGTATAGAAAAAGGAGACAAAGTAAACCTACTCCATATACACCTCAGCCCAGGCCCTGTGCCTGGTCTGTATTATGAATGCGGGAACATGGAATTGAGGGAAAAAAGTGGGAAAAATTTAACTCATTCCTTTTTCTTCTTGAGCTCTTATTTTCATACCATTTCTCTCAGAGAAGGTTGTCCCACTGAAAATACAGGCCGTCCTTACTTTGTACAATTGTACAGGACCATAAAAGTAAGTGTGCAAGTTGAAAATGTATAATGTGATATTAATAATCAATGGGAAAAATTATCCTGTGACCTTTAAAATTCTTTGTTGGAACATTAAAAACTCTGTTACTGTTACAAATGCATAGTGAAATGAAAAAACACAGTAAGACTAATATTAGTACGTTTTAATCTTTTTTTCTCCTCTCTCTCTCTCCCTTTCTTTCTCTTTTTTTTCTTTTCTTTTATTTTATTTTTTCTTTCTTTTCTTTCCTTTTCTTTCTTTCTTGACAAGTGTTTCTTGCTCAATTGCTGGGCCAGAGTGCAGCGGCACCATCATAGCTCACTGCAACCTCAAACTTCTGGGCTCAAGCAATTCTCCTGCCTTATCTTCTAGAGCAGCTGAAACTACAGGCACGTGCCATCATGGCCCACTAATTTTTTCTATTTTTTGTAGAGATGGGGTCTTGCTCTAGCTAAGGATGGTCTCGAACTCCTGAGCTCAAGCAATCCTCCCACCTCGGCCTCCCAGATTACATTGCAATTTAAAATATTAGAAACATTGAAGATTAAAGTGTTTTATTTCTTTGTGAAAAACATATCAAGAGTAGTTTGAACAGTTGCTTGTCTTCTTGCCACAGAATTTACAATATGGAATGACCATCTTTCTATGCCTTGGTGAATTGTCATACTCTAAGTTTGGATCAGCTTCCAACGTGTTATCCTTCGCACTTTCAGTATCATACAATATCTCCAAGAGTTCCTTTAATGGACATTTTTTGCCAGTATCACTTCTGGGACAACTTCATCATTTTCATCACAACCACTTCTCTCGCTTTTGTCATGAAATTAATTTGCTAAGTAGTCCCGGCTCCACCTGGATTCTCTCCAAGGATGCAAGCAACAACATTCCCACGGTCAGCTAATTCCTCTACAGCTTCATTATGTTCACTTCAGATTTCATTCACAGAATTATCACTTTTTATTTCCTTGCTGCTCTTTCATCCTTCTTGGCCAATACCCTCTTTCAGTTAACCATTTTTGTAAAAACGTCACATAGCAGACGTTTCACAGGCAGACAAGCAGGCAACACAATTATAAGCCTTGCTGTCTGTGAACTGAATAACAGATGCACAGTGATCAATCACTGACAGACTTTGAAAGAAGAGATGTGATTGGTCACTGATCACGATGCACATCTGCTAATATAGTAATTTGTGGACCTGAAAAGCTAGCCCCCAAATTTGCATTTATGCAATTACTCACAGTTAATATACCACAGCAACTGAAATTTGAACCTTGTTCTTAAGGAACAGGTGTTATTGAACTAAACTGTGGTAATTAAAATTCATGCATATTGGAACCATTCAAAGAAAGGATTTTCTGTATATTTTATACTTGAAAATCTTTTATTAATCATCTCTTAACCTTCTCTGTAACAAAATGTCTATAAATTAAAATTTTAACTATTCTTTGTCCTTGATTATTTTTAAAATTCTGATCTTATTAACATAATTGTTATAATTAAAATACAAATCAAAAGTTAAAAATTATCAAAAAATATTTCAATCTTGATGAATGGGCTATCTTTTTATTTGGGGCATATATCCTTAGTTGAGTGGAATGAGACAGCAGGAATGAGATAGCATTTAGGATCAATGGTATTCCTATCATTTTATGGATATAATCCCTGAGAAAATGTGTTCACATAAACAAATAGGTCAAATTTTGTTATGGTAATGCCGCTCATTTTGTGAGTTCTTTCCAAAAGTCTTCTTTCACTTTTCATTTTTGTTGAAAACAAGAAATTGG
Organism: Avahi laniger; assembly: GCA_963575035.1. NCBI lineage: Eukaryota > Metazoa > Chordata > Mammalia > Primates > Indriidae > Avahi > Avahi laniger. The sequence continues at coordinate 9,040 of CAUYSK010042450.1, read as the reverse complement.
AAACTTCTGGCTTGCAAAAGTATTTTTATCCAGTCATTGGAATGTTGAGGCCTTGTAAATTTTACCTACTTTTTTTTACTTACCAACAACTTGTTTAATCCAGTATGTAAATATAGTACACAAAATTTTTCTATTTATATCCATCATCTACTCACATTGATAATGATATCACAATTAGCATATCAAACATTTAATGGTATGGCTGTACTTAGTGGGAAGATGTACTAACAAGGGAAAAACAATTATTATTTTTAGAACCAGGAGTCCTTTGTTGTTTTTTTTTTTTTTTTTTGAGACAGTCTTACTCTGTTGCCTGGGCTAGAATGTCGTGGCGTCAGCCTAGCTCACAGCAACCTCAGACTCCTGGGCTCAAGGGATCCTTCTGCGTCAGCCTCCCAAGTAGCTGGGACTACAGGCATGTACCACCATGCCCGGCTAATTTTTATATATAATTAGTTGTCCAGCTAATTTCTTTCTATTTTTTAGTAGAGATGGGATCTCACTCTTGCTCAGGCTGGTCTCAAACTCCTGACCTTGAGGGATCCACCAGCCTCCGCCTCCCAGAGTGCTAGGATTACGGACGGACGTGAGCCACCACAGGCCCCAGGAGTCCTTTGAAAGGTGAAGTGTGATGTCAACAAAGCATCTAATTCCATGCTATGCTTAATATCTGCCAAATTGCTTATGTCTGATTTCCATGGTGGCTCTTCATTTCTTTAAAACTTGGAATCACAGATGGCACATCTGTTTTCTTGAACAGTGTCATTTATTTATTTGACTTATGAGAGCTAATTATATGTTTCTGAATGCATCAAATCTATCAGCACTTGCAGTAGTCTCTTTGATAAAACATGTGATGAACAGAAACTATTCCAGGCAATATCCTTCAAAACCTGCTCTTCTCTTGGCAAGGCGAAGAAGTCTAATAGTATATATATGTCCATACTGTACATACATACACACACACACTGATATACATGTTTACCAATAATTCACAACCAAGGAACATCAGGCAGTGGAAGCAAATGTTTTAATTGGTCCATGCAGCAATCTGAAATAACAGCACAAGTGACAATATAGTGAATTCTATTATTCAAAAATCATTTATTATTACATGTAGTTATGATTCTAAAAGCCCTTGCTCTAAATTACATAGAGCCTATAATATTTTCTATGCACAAACTTGGCAAACAGTAACTATAGCTACAAAAATAGCCATCTGTACACTTCCGTGACAAAAATATTTAATAGAAAGAATGCTCCTTAAATCAGTCACAATTGCATCCTTGAATGGCAACACTGACAATAGCATCACTATCAGTTAAGAAGGGCAAACTATCTATAATTACAATTAACTACAAAGTTCATAATTTTTTTTTTTTTTTTTTTGAGACAGAGTCTCCCTTTGATGCCCAGGCTAGAGTGCTGTGGTGTCAGCCTAGCTCACAGGAACCTTAAACTCCTGGGCTCAAGCAATCTTACTGCCTCAGCCTCCCGAGTACCTGGGACTACAGGTATGCGCCACCATGCCTGGCTAATTTTTTCTCTATATATTTTTAGTTGTCCAGATAACCTCTTTCTATTTTTTTTAGTAGAGACGGAGTCTCGCTCTTGCTCAGGCTGGTCTCAAATTCCTGAGCTCAAACCATCCGCCAGCCTCGGCCTCCCAGAGTGCTAGGATTACAGGTGTGAGCCACCGCACCCGACCAAGTTCATAATTTTTGAAGAATAATAAGATATTAACTTCCAAATTGAGGTTGTAATGGAGAATTAAGTATAAATATCCTTTTATTATAATAGCTAACATTTATATACCAAATCCTAAGTGCTTTCACATTAGTAATTTTATTTTATCTTTCCAATAACTTTATGTTAGCTTGAGAAAGTATTGATATTGTCTATATCTTACAGATCAGAAAACTAAGGATTAGAGATTAGTAACTTTTGAAAGCTATGTATTAGATACGTGGCAGAGCTGAACCTTAAGCCTGAAATTAAATCTCATATGCTTTCCTTTTCTACTAAACTGTTTACCAGATGTTGGGATGTTAAACCTTTCATTTTTTTTTTTTCCATTTTGGGTCCAACACACATTTTCTTAACTGTACATGAGAATCACCTGCTGCCTTGATTAGAATGCAGATTCCTAGGTCCCCACCCCAGAGAAGTCTGGGGTATGGTAGTTTTGTGGGGTGCTACATAAGCAGCATTCCATGTAATTCAATTAAGATGGTCTGATATGTGGAATTAAACTGAAACCGCCCAGGGGAGAACAAACATGCTATTTATTCAGAGCATGCTATAGCAAGAGAGTAAGTCTCCATCACTTGCCTTTGGCAGAGGCTCAAAGACAGGCAGGGGAATGGGAAAGGTTTATGGAAGTGAAAAAAAGAAAAGCCCAGGTATGTCCTGACTGCAGGTTGTTGGCATGGAAGCTAGAGGTGGGCTACTAGAAGTGGAGGGTATTTTATGTGACTGGTTTGGGGAACATATTTGGCTGTCTCAGGTTGGTGCTGAGATGGAAATAGAGGTAAAAGTAGGAAGGTGGAAATGGTCGACCACTTCCTGTTCTTGTCCAGATGCTGCAAAGGTTGTGGTTTGGCTTCTTATGTGGTTCAGAGTTATGTTGTCTTGTAATGTCTGGCCACTGTCCATCTGTAATTCTGTTTCTCAGACCGTACTCTGAGAACACACTGGGGGTCCGGTGTTTTCGACCTGACCACCTTCCTCCCTTAAGGTGGCTAGACTGTAAGGTCCATGAAAACTGCAGGCACTCTATTACTAGTGCCTAGTGCTATCAGGCTCTCATAAGGCACTTAATAAAATCTTGCTAACAAATCTGTGCTCGCTTCAGCAGCACATATACTAAAAGAGAAGATTAGCAATTTTAATTTTTTATCTAAAAAAAGAAATGAATGATATGTGAAAATATTTGATATTGGCTTTTGTTGGAACAAGAAAATGAACTTTCTGGTATAGCATATGAACATTTTTATGTGAATGGATTGTCACCAAAAAGGCTGGAGGCTGCTCCTTGCCGCTACTGCGCTCTAAATTAAGTAACCCGAATCCTAGCCCTGGCTGACCCCAGTTTTCCTCAAAGCTGGTTAACCCGTGATGTGCCAGTCAACCCCAAAGGCTCCTTCCTGAGTGTTCTGCTGGGGCTGGCATGGCGTCTGTGGGAAAGGGAGGCTACTTCTGGCATTTTGAAGGCAACTCCAGTCCCAGACCTTTAGTTTTGCCACATTGCCTCCACACTTTTCTATCTCCCCTCACCATTAGGGCCTGGGGTGGTGAGAGCTACTGAGGCAGAGGAAAAAGTACATACACAGCCATATATGGTCTTAATTTGGGACTCAGAGTTTATCTAAGAGAAGACGCTTGAGAGTGTGTGTGCGAGAGGGAGAGAGAGAGCCAAGGGAAGAGGAGAAAGCCAGCGGAGCGGGCGGTCTCGGCAGGGAAGCCGTCCCACCTGCTGCGGGGGACCCGCCGGGGAGGGGCCGCAGCCGCGCGCCCGCCCTCCCCGCCCCGCTCGCAGCGCGGCCGGGCGATGGGGGAGTTCCCGCGAATGGCCCAGCGCCCAGGCTGTACGGGGGGCTGTTCGGGTGGAGGTGGGGGAGCAGCCGGGACACCAAAATAGGAGCCGCTTGTGGGCTGGAGCTGCACTAGCAGGCAGCCTCCGCCGCGCCTCTTCCAAAGATGGTCAGAGGGTCCGGCGGCGCCCCCGCTCCCGCTCGCTGCTAGCCCGCGGGCCAGCACAGCGTCCCGGAGCTTCTGCCGGAGGTAGGTGCTGTGCGGACCCGCCGCCCGAGGACAGCCGGCGGGGAGCGAGCGGGGCCGGGCGCGGGAGGGCGAGGCCGCGCCGCCTCTGGAGCCCGCCCGCGGCAGAAGAGCACAGACAATGGCCGCGCGGGCGCCGGGCCGGGCGAAACGCGGCGCGCGGGGCCGCCTATGGTGCTCTCCCACCTGCGCTGGTGCCCGGCGAGGGCCGTGGGCACTGGGCCCGACGGGCGGCACGCGGCACCCTCGAATCGAGCCCGCGCCAGGCCCCGGGGCGGGGCAGTCTCCGGGCGGGAACGTGGGACAGGGGCCCTGGCGCGGGTCGCGCGGAAACCCCTGCAGCGGGCGTGGGGGAGGAGGCGCGGCTGGAGGGGCTGCGCCAGGCCGGTCTGCTTTCCTTTATCTCCTCGCTTAAGCTAAAAGGCACGAGATTACCCTTTTCTGAGATTTCTTCTTGCCCACTTATATTTCAGTCATCCCTTTCTTGGCATTTCGATGTGATTTGAAAGGGAGACGGAGCTAGGGGAAAAGGTTGAATTGGGGCAGGGCTGAGCTGAGGCGGCCAAGGGCCGGCCTTGAGTGGGGTGACCCCTGGGACACTTGGCTTGCCTGGTGTGGGATCTCCTCTTAGACCGCCAGGCCAGGTCAGACTGCGGAGACTGGGTGAATGGGTTAGCAAATCACTATTCTCAAAAGGACTACTGCGAAATCTGGGGGCCTCATTTCAGGCTCCGGGCTACCCTGAATTTCAATTGACCACCATATAAATTATGAAACAGTCCATCCACATTTTTCATTTGTTACTTAGAATGCTGAACTTAGCCTAGCTTTGGGGTGCATCCGATGCTAGTCAATCATTAGAATAATTGGAATATTTAGCATTGATTATTTGAGGTAATGTGCAAAATTGAAACACATTTATTATTTCATGTTTATTGCAGCCATGGCTCTAAAAGGACAAGAAGATTATATTTATATTTTCAAGGATTCGACACATCCAGTGGATTTTCTGGATGCATTCAGAACGTTTTACTTGGATGGATTATTTACTGATATTACCCTTCAGTGTCCTTCAGGCATAATCTTCCATTGTCACCGAGCTGTTTTAGCTGCTTGCAGCAATTATTTTAAGGCAATGTTCACAGCTGACATGAAAGAAAAATTTAAAGATAAAATAAAACTCTCTGGCATCCACCATGATATTCTGGAAGGCCTTGTAAATTATGCATACACCTCCCAAATTGAAATAACTAAAAGAAATGTTCAAAGCCTGCTTGAGGCAGCAGATCTGCTACAGTTCCTTTCAGTAAAGAAGGCTTGTGAGCAGTTTTTGGTAAGGCACTTGGATATTGATAATTGTATTGGAATGCACTCCTTTGCAGAATTTCATGTGTGTCCAGAATTAGAGAAAGAATCTCGAAGAATTCTGTGTTCAAGGTTTAAGGAAGTATGGCAACAAGAAGAATTTCTGGAAATCAGCCTTGAAAAGTTTCTCTTTATCTTGTCCAGAAAGAATCTCAGTGTTTGGAAAGAAGAAGCTATCATAGAGCCAGTTATTAAGTGGACTGCTCATGATATAGAAAATCGAATTGAATGCCTATATAATCTACTAAGCTATATCAACATAGATATAGATCCAGTGTATTTAAAAACAGCTTTAGGCCTTCAAAGAAGCTGCCTACTAACTGAAAATAAGATACGCTCTCTAATATACAATGCCTTGAATCCCATGCATAAAGAGATTTCCCAGAGGTCCACAGCTACAATGTATATCATTGGAGGCTATTACTGGCATCCTTTATCAGAGGTTCACATATGGGATCCTTTGACAAATGTTTGGATTCAGGGAGCAGAAATACCAGATTATACCAGGGAGAGCTATGGTGTTACATGTTTAGGACCCAACATCTATGTAACTGGGGGCTACAGGACAGATAACATAGAAGCTCTTGACACAGTGTGGATCTATAACAGTGAAAGTGATGAATGGACAGAAGGTTTGCCAATGCTCAGTGCCAGGTATTACCACTGTGCAGTCACATTGGGTGGCTGTGTCTATGCTTTAGGTGGTTACAGAAAAGGGGCTCCAGCAGAAGAGGCTGAGTTCTATGATCCATTAAAAGAGAAATGGATTCCTATTGCAAACATGATTAAAGGTAAGTGCAGACTGTGTTTATTCTGTATGTTTTAGGTGTCTACGGTTAGGCCAGCAGTCTCATATCTCTTGACTTTATCACTTTGGGATACTATCCAGTAACTATGGTGGATTACACAACCAGTATTGCACAGAATGTTCCAGGTAAAAACATAGCATAGCATAGTCTTCAACTTGTCTCAGAGTTATGTGATTAGAGTATGCTACTCTAATAAAAAAGAAATATCATTTATATAAGGAAAGAGTATATTTCATTCTACTTTACAGCCTAACTCTAGATCTTATTCTAGATCTTGCTTCAAGTCTTAAGAATTTATACTTAAGTCAAAGGATAAATGAAGAGATAAATCTGGATAGTTTTATTAGTTCATGTTTTAATTTTTTTCTTGCTTTTAAAATTGAACCCTTTTCATTTCTGCTTTTAACTATTCAACTTTTTTCCTCTCACAATACACTGATCATCTTTCAAGAGGTCCTTCATTAAAACCTTGGAAGATTTGTTCCCTACACAGTGTAACAAAGTGCATTGTCTCAAGAACTAGAAACAAATAACCTCTGCATTTTGTAATTCAGTCTTGTCTCATAACTTAAAGCACAGGGGCAGACACTATACCTTCCCTCATGTGGCCCACAGAGCCAGGCACACTACTGGATCTCAGTTATCTGTCTGATAAACACTGTATTTTCTTCTGTATTTGGTGATATATTAGCCTTGCTCTCCTCTCCCACTGGAAAAAAAGTTAAACTGGAATCTTATTTTGTTATATTAATTCTTTGGTGCTGGAGAGTTGTACAAAAGCAGCCGGTAGGTTGTTACCAAATTTTGTCCCAAATGATTCTTCCCAGGCCTTTCTGTTTCTTTTTTAATGCTAGTGAGGGTGTGGGAATTTGACCTGGTCTGGAAATCTGACCTGGTATGATCCTTGGATGACAAGCAGGAAGCTGAGAGGCAGAATGGTCTTATGATCAGGCACACTGCTTCTGGAGCTAAACTGCTTCAGTCCAAACGCACTTACTTGCTGGTAAGTTTAGATAAATTATTTAGTCTCACTGTGCCCCAGTTTTGCCATCTGTACAATGAAGATGTCTGTATTACCTAGCCTAAGGTCACTGAGAGGAGTGACATTATACTTGTGAAGTGCTTAGAACAATATCTGACAGAGTAAGCACTCAGTAAATGTTACACATAATTGTCACGAACATCATTATAGAAGAACATGTCAGCTTTGATAGGCAGAAATATCTTTCATACTAAATCATGACCACTCTCATGCGTGCCCACAGGTTCAACAATAGCTGCTAGGGTGGGAGAAGGTAGCTTAAAGCCTGTTGATATTGCTGCTTTGGTTTTTGGGTTTGCCAGAACTTGACCGCTGCTTACCCACTTCAAGATGGTTCCAAATGTCCCGACTCTTCTCCTGAAAAAGAAACAAGGAAAGTAATATTTTAGCTGCTATTGTAAACCTGGATACATTTCTGCTTCTGTTTCTTGATAATGAGATAACAGTGGTTACCAGTGGTTTTGTGAGTATATTTCTTTGAGGATGGAAATTTATTACTTTACTAAAATTTTAAAAAATTATATTTGAAACAGTGCTTGCTAAAAAGAAAATATATCTACCGTGAAAGAAAGCCATTTGTGTTCTTGCCTTAGCTTTGAGTCAAGTAGGAGACCCTCATGCCCCAAAGGTCTCCCCACCTCCTAGCTGGGTCTGAAATTCTAGTTTTATACTTGTAACTTGAATCTTTGATTCTTATTTATATCCAGTCATCCAAGGGAAGAGTAACACTTTTTGTCAGTTATATGCAGTTTTGACTAGTATTTGTTCTGATGGTTAGACTCATGCTGAACTTTTAGTTTCCCATTTTTCTGTAGAAAGGATAACATTTGTCTCAGTTTGTTTTGTTGTCATGAAGTGAACTAGCAGCTTTCCCTGGTAGTGAGAACTTAATTTGGATAGAGTCAAATTTCAAATTCATTTCCTTTATGTCTAGGGATGTGATGTACACAGAAGAAATAAATACTTGGCTGTGTAGGAACTACTAAATTTTTTTTCATAAAAAACCCACTTTTATTTTGGAGTAGAAATGAACAAGAAGATTCATTTATGTGCATCCCACACGTAACAGTGCTAAGTAAAAGTTGGTGGAAAGAAAAAACCAACGTTTCAACTAAAATGAATCTCATCATCTTTCTTCCTCTCTCTGTCTTCCCCTGCTGAACCCATTTCCTCCTCCTCACTTTCTGTGGCATCCGTGTTTCCTAGTTTTCCCAGCTCAGAACCACAGAATCAGTCTGGTTTGTCTCTGACTCTGTCATTCATCAAGGACTATCTGTTTTAGCTCTCCTCTTGCCTCTGTGCTCTTCCCTCCATACCCCATCTAAATCAGGCTTTTTCTACTCCTCAACTGGGCCAGTACCGAGATCGTTCTGACTCCTTTCCTCCTCCCCTCCCTTTCTCTGTTTAAAAACCTTAAAAAATCTCACTGAATTAAGTCCAGATTCTTAGTTGGGCATCAATATCCTTTGCTATGTGGCTTCAACTTACCATGCCAGCCTTAATTCCCACACAACAACATGCCACATGCCCTGGTCAACCTGGGCTATTTGACGTTGTCCGATAAGCCTATGCACTGGCCTATCCCTCTGCCTAGAATGTCTTCCTTTCACCTCTACTTGCCAAAGTCCTACCTACCAAGGTTGGGGTCAAATTCTGCCAACCCCTCCTGTGATTTCCACAGTCAAAAGCATTGTCTCTCTGCTCTGACCACTCACAGTCATTCCTTTTTCCTTTATTTATGGTCCTTTTTCTATTCTAGACCTTGTGTTCTAATTACAGAAGTGCTTTGCTTAACAATATACGGGGGGTAAATTTTCAGAAATGCATCATTAGGTGATTTCATCATTGTGTGAACATCATGGAATATACTTACATAAACCTAGATGGTATAGGCCGGGCGTGATGGCTCACGCCTGTAATCCTAGCTCTCTGGGAGGCTGAGGCGGGTGGATTGTTTGAGCTCAGGAGTTCGAAACCAGCCTGAGCAAGAGCGAGACCCCGTCTCTACTAAAAATAGAAAGAAAATAATTGGACAACTAAAAAT
>CAUYSK010042447.1:0-10995 GCA_963575035.1 Avahi laniger | reverse complement strand
TTCATCAAAAAAAGAAAAAAAATGAAAGAAAAAAAGAAAAAGAAAAGAAAAAAATAGCTCTTTCGCCTTTAACTAATTGAATAAACCAAGATAGTCTTGATTGGATATGGTAAGAGGAAATGTATGTGTGTATATGTGTGTGTACATATGTATATGTGTGTGTGTGTATATGTGTGTATGCATGTATATATGTGTGTGTATACACATTTATGTATATATATTTTGTCCCAAATTTAGAGAAGAATGTTCTCCAAAAGAATGATCAAACAAACATAAAGAATAGCGTGAGACAGTATTTTGAAAACAGAAGCACTTGAGAAATATTTTCCATTTTTAAAATAGGATAACTATTTGCCAAATGTTTAAGTTGGGTGACTGCTACAATATTTAAATTTTTTGTATGAAATTAGCAGTCTTTTGGCAAAAAAAATTACACAAGACAACTGCCAGATTAAAATACATACACTCAATCTGTCCTTTAACTCACCACTCATCCCCTCCTCCTGTTTTTTTTCCCCTTTTTCTTTCTTATTTCTTTAATCAAGGAAAAGAAGTGCTTTTTTGCAATCAGAAATGAAAATAAATCCTCTATGTGTGAAGACTACACAAAATGATTAATCACAGACCATTCTGAGTTTATTAAAAATCATTCTGCTGTAATTTTTTAATCCAGAAGACTATGTTTATAGAGAATACAAAATAGCTGAGTAAGAGCATATGCTCATGTATCATCTCTTAAATGTCCACATTAGAACTGTTCATTTGCTAATATCTTAATTGGTTATAACATTCATCATAAGAGCTTTGGAAGAAAGAATTGTTATTAATTAAATCTGGTCCTTACTAAAAGCGAATATAGGAGGATTTGAACAATCTGACTTTTCCATCTCAGAGTGCCCATTCTTAAATGTACACACATAAAGCCACCCACATATGAACACACAGGTAGATTCACATACACACATTTGTATTTAAATACTTTACAAATTGGTATTGTATATACAATATACATTGTAACCTGTATGTCCTGATTATTTTATAATGTCAGTGGATAGTTTTTCAGGATTGTTTTCAAAGTTGATTTTTTTTTCTCTTATGTAGCTATACCATCATTTATTTAATCTATTCCCTCATTTTTTGAACTTTGATTATTTGTAGCGATTTCCCATTGCACAAATATGGTGAGTATATATATTACATATGTCAGATTATTTCCTTATATGATTATTTATGAAGATTGTATTAGATAGAACCAAATAACATCCTAAAATTTATAATCTATGCGAATGCCAACTTTCCAAAACATTCACAATTACTGGATAATATAATTATATCTTTAATCTATTAAATAGTTTTACAAAGTATTTCAATAATGTTTTATTTCTTTTCATTAAATGTTGATGAGATTGAAAGTGGTTAATTGTAGATATTTACTCTTTCTGTTGTTGATACAAAATACTCTTTCTGTTGTTGATACATGTATTTTGTTCATTTCTCAATTGGTATTCTTATCCTCATTAACTTGACTTGTAAGAACTATTTTGATGTATATTTTGTTTTTCCATTTATCATTTTTTTAACGTGAGGTTACATATATTTCCTTAGCTCTGAAAAAAATTTCAGGCTTCATCATTTTTAATTTATTATTAACCTTTCATATTCTTTTCTTTAGATGCTATTGGTATAATTGGATTATTATCTATCTGCCATATCCTAACATAATTTTGATGTTTTGTATGATTTTTTCTATGATGTTAGAGTTCTTCCTTCCTATTTTCTATAGACTTTTTGTGAAATTTCTACTTAGCTGTTTATTTTTCTCAAAATGACCAAGTGTTTATTTTAATAATCTTGTTTAATAATATCCTTTTCTCATTTCAGAGGACCTAAGTTCTGCTTTATCTCTTGGAGAAGTCTAAACATACTTGTTTTTAAAATCATTTTCAGATTGCTCCATCATTACTATTTCTTTGGGTATTAATTTGGTTGATTGTGGTGTTGAAAATCCTGGTGATTCTAAATTACTCCAAATTTTCAAACAAATAAACTATGGGTTCAAAGAGGTTTAATAACTTGTTAAATGTCACACAGTGAATAAATGTTTAAAAAGATGTAGATGTCCAAATTGCCCCAATTGTGTGATTTATTGAGATTATATATGACAAGTTTCTGACGCATAGTACATGTCCATAATTGTTGGTTAGTGGCTTCTATATCCTGTTATTCTAATCAACCACAAACATTATACTGCTTCACTGAAAAATGATAAGACTATGTTAATATGCAATTAAATTAAGTAGCTTCGTTTTTGTCTACGAAACCTCACAATTCATTTCTCGTACAAGTTCCAGAGTACATGGCTGGAAATGATTGTTTTCTAGGCTATAGAGGATTATTGAAGTTAGTAAGAATATTCTAACTGAACAGTTATAACAATCTTCCTGCAATCCTTGACCACTATTATCATTGAAGAAGTATACTGTAATCTGTCTTAGTCCCTTGAACAGATGTTGATAAGACTTGAACCAGAATCTCCTCCCCAATAAATGTTTTAATCTAGTTCAGGTTTCTAGAATAGCAACAAATGGTTCTTAGATGTGATTGTAATGAGGCATTTTTCTAGAATAATATTTTTAAAAATTTAAAAATGTTCTACCATCCATATTCATAGAATTATTAGAGTCTCTACTGACTGCAAAAAACATAGCTAGATCTAGTTTAAATTGAATTGGAATATGTGAGTTTGATTTCCTTTATGAAAACAATGCTAAAAGCCAAATCAACTTTATGTCAACTTTTCCATTTTTCAATGTTTATCTTGGGTGTCATATTGCGTATACTCCTTGTTTTCTACAAAGACCTCTCAAAAATTCGCATAGTGATTGTTTCCCGACCTCTACATCTTTTGACACTGTTGTAGCTCAACTAGGGTGGAGGTGGTTGGTTAGCAGAAGGGACTTTTTGCTCACATGAAAATTCAATGGCTTTGATTTGCACACAGGAAGCACTAAAGGGAGGGAAGGGCATGCCTTTAACCCGCACTTGGGTGAGGCAAAGACATAAAGTGTAACTATAATGTTTGTACCCTCACAATATCCCAGAATAAAAAAAAAAAAAGTGCAAGGTGCACCATCCGAAGGATGGACATATTTGAAACTTGGACTTGGCCGGGGTGGGGGGCGGCAAGGGCAACGTATGTAACCTGAACATCTGTACCCCCATAATATGCTGAAATAAAAAATAAAAAAAAAAGAAAAAGCAGAAGGCAAAAAAAAAAAAAATTCAATGGTTGTCACCCAGATCTTTTTAGGAAGTCAGTGATGTGGAAGAACTAATGAAGGAATGACCAAGAGAAATCATTTTCCTGTTTGTACTTTCCTACCAAAGTAATTGCCTTAACCACCGTATATCGTTATTGCTGTTCTTTTTGCCGTTAGGATCTAGAGAGTTGTTTCTGAAAGCATTTGAATGGTCTAAGAACCTATTTAAACAAATATTGGCCCACTTACTTGATTACCAGTAGAGCAATGATGCTGTTCTTCTTCTCATCTTATGGCTATATAATTGATAATGAAAAAACGGTCATTGTGTTCACATGGATATATTATGAAAGCTAAAAGATCAAGTTATTGATGGTGTGTGCCTTCTTTTTCCTTAGTCTGAAATCTAAATGAACTTGGGGAAGTGGCAATATGAAAGGAGAGGTGAGCGTGTTGACCGAAAGGTGCGTGAAGGAGGTTTCAAATGGAAAGACTAGACGTCTCATCAGTATGTGGTGAAATTTTGTGAACCATGCAAAGAAATTTTGAGAAGTCACTGATAAGTCTAATGTAAACATTCTAAGACTTTTTGATGTGAAGAACTCTTTATACTCTTAATAAAAATAACAGTTTATTTTTGAAAAATGTCTGCCAAATGTCCAAGTTTCAATAATCATAGTTTATTTGTCAGCCATTCTTTAAGGTAAGATACAATGTTCAAGAAAAAAAGTGTCTACTACTACACCTCACACCTCAGTTAAATAAGGGTTTTTCTTTGAGACAACTATTGCACTTTGGTGTGCAGCAAAGTGCTTTATATACTTCCCATTTTGTCAAACATTATAAAAAGATCTGTACTGAAAGGTTGAGATGTAACAAAATTAATACTTTTTCCTACATCAGCAGGGACATTCTTAAGGAAAACAGGTCCATATTTTTCTGTGATTGTGTGGTGAGAAAGAAAACAATATGGCAAGTATAGTGTGTTGTTATTGCCTTGAATTACAACAAAGAATCTGCAGTTCACCTACCACTGAATTTGCACCACCAGTGCACATGTCAACACAGTCGTTCCAGGACAGGTCATGAGAGTCAAAAAGTTATTTAACACTTTGACCACTTAGCTTATTTTATGTTTGTTATCAAGTATTTACATAAAGAATCATATTCAATGGTTAGCTGGTGTTGGTAATACAGTTCAACCATATCTGGAGATTTATTCATTTGTAAGTACAATTCTACAATTGAGATAAAGAGTCTTCAAGTTCACAGATGAATCTTTAATTCAATAGGTTACTAAATCATTGAAAAGTGGCACTTTGTGATTTCTTTTACAGACTCTTCATCCAGCAGGCATTCATTAATGTCGACTGTACAAGGCTTTCTTGTAAGTCTTTTAACCATTGTGTCCAGTTCTGTAGTCAGTACAATAACTTAGTCTCTAAAAGGCCTCAGTTATTCTAGTTTGAAAAGCTGTAACAAGAGCTAATCATGTCTGTTTAAAATATTAAATCTCTTTTTCTTTAAATTTTAGATGTTTGATATCAATAAAACACCACATCGTGACTGATACCTTAATACTATTCAAAAATGTTCTGTTGCATAAGAACAACAAGCTGTAGTATTAGTATCTAAAATCTCAAAAGAAATACAATTTTCCTCATATTTTTATTCCTTATTTGTTATTTCACAGTTTCCTTTGAATCATCTTCTTCCTCCCGTGAGTTATATAACTGTCTGATATTAAAGTTTCATTTTTTTCAACACCTTTAGAGTCACTAGCACAGTTATGTGTTGATAAAAATGAGTTATCTAGTCTCCTTTGTGTTAAGTAAATCAACTATTCTTAAATATAAGACAAATGTATGCAGATCTTTTATTTAAAATTTGAAAATAGTTATTTTAGATAAATTTAGAAAAATTTTAAGAAGAATTTTAAATATTATTGCAAAACAAGGTAACAAAGTGCACTTGTTTGTTGTGTTTCTACATGGGCATAAGGAACACTTCAAGATTTCAAAATTATAATTTTGGGAGGATTATATGAGGTATAGAGATTAGAGCAGGTATAATCACAGCTAACAAGTAAGATCGAAGTATAAATACCAATAACAAACCTATAACAAATCAAGTTTATTTCTGAAAATACACATATTTATACTTTAAACTTACCACCTTAGAGACCTTTAAAACACACAAGAGTGTGTGAGCACAGATTCTCAGAGCAATGAGGTCATCAAACATCATGTGGTCTCTGGAACACCTCACTCTATACTCATGTGAGAATGAAAGTGAAGAAGGCAAATAATATCTTATTTTTATAATAACACCCTATTATAAAAATAGTTTTGACATTGTGGACCTCTGAAAGGGTTCAGGGAACTTACTTTTAGAAACATTAGTCTAAGAGAATGACTGAATAGAAAATTAAGATTTTGTTTCTTGTAATGGTTTGTTTTATCATATCTATTCTCTCCATATCTGTTTTGTGTATTGCTTAAAAAATGTAAAGAACAGCTACCATGAGGGTATTAAATATTCTTACATTTAGCTCAAGATAAAAACTAATTCAATGATGAAAAATGAACTTTTAGAGATCCAAACAGGAAGGATTAGAAAGAGCCTACTTAATGTTTTGTGTTATTTTTTAAATAAATGAATGAAAATGTTTGTTACATCCTTAAATGTGATTTAATGTTAACTACAGGTGACATTTTTTTCCTCCAGATGAACATATCTTTAATCATGCAGTAAAAAATAAAACAAGGGTATAAAATAGTGCTCATTTTATAGAAGTATATTTTACCGTGAATTTGCTGGAAAATATCTATTTCAAAAAGGAAAAAAACAACCTGGACCTGGTTTGACCCAATTTGAAAGAGAAAAAAAGAAAAAAGGAAGAGTAAGCAAAAGACAATTATGAGAAAAAAACTTATGAAAGAATAGGAACAAAAGAAGAGGAGTGGTTAAAAAAAAGGCCTTTAATAACCCATGTGATACTTTTGTACAAAGATTGTCTAGGTAAATATATTTCACAAGAAGAAGAAATATCTAACCATAAAGTTTAAATATATGTTTGTATATTATAGTTTATTGCTAAGCATACATTTCATTAACACAGACGAAAGATCTGAGAAATTTGGTAAGAAGTCTGAACCTCAGCAGAAGCCCACTGGTCCAAGAAGGAGTCAAATGTAAAAGTAAAAACCTTCAGCGTGCTCATGTCTCTTGGGAGAGTCTTTGTCCTGTAAGCTGTGGCATCTGTCACAGTTTTAGAGGGAAGGCCTAATTGCAGAGGTATCACACTCTAACACCACAAATCAGGATTGCACATGCCTTCATAATTCAGAAAACAAACGAGGCCATATCTTTTAATAGTAAAAACTCTTGGTACTGGACTTCCAAGGTTGGCAGAATTTTATTGTCATGGCTATTGGGCCTACCATGTGGAGAAAATGAGCCTGAAATATAAAGACCAGCAGAGGCAAGAAGAGATGAGCAGAGCAGTGACAGGGATAAACAGACCGAAGTCAGGTCCTATCAGCTCTATCTCACACCAGCCTCCTTTTGCAACTTCCCCTTTATGGGAGTTACTAAATTTTTTGCTTCAGCTAAATGGGATTTGGTTTCTGTCACTTGCAATAAAAGAATCCAGGCTAATGCAATAATTCATTTTATTTATCTTGTGTGGCAAACACCTTAGGAGAGCTATAAAGCAAATTTAGTAGAAGATAATTTCCTTTCCTAGGTCATAAGTTTAATTAATATGCCTTTTTTTTTTTTTGCTGGACACCATTTTTTAAATCCTTGAACATAAAGCCTTATGCTAATTTTGAGGCTATTACAGTAGGGGAAAAAATAACTCTACAAGGAGTATAATGACTTCAGCGAAAGTTGTTTCATTAAATCCCAGAGGGAAAATGTGTTAAACATAAGGTAAACATGTTTGTCCAAGAATAAATTCTTTTTTACCCCTTAGAGATAAATATCCCAAATACTAGGGTCCTAAATCCTATATGTTAGTCATAGAAGACAAATTTTTATGATTTTTTGACACATTTGTACTGCTAGACTTCACTAAAGCATATGAAGCACACATGTTACCCTGACAGCAAAGAAATGAAAATTATGCACTATATATATTTTTCAGTGGCATCTTTGTAGACCTTGCCAGTATCTGAACTGTTAGAACATGGTTGAATGTCAATTTTGTGCAGGAATTTTAAAGCAGGTTTATTATAGTGCTGAATATTTCTGGTCATAAATTTTACTATGCAGAAAAAGCAAACTTTCTCCAAACATGAAATTTTATAAACATCCATTAATTGTTCAATATAACATGGCTTTTGAATTCTAGACATTTTATTAATACTGATTTGACTTTTCTCCCTAAGAAAATAATACATCTTTTGACATTATGAGTTTCAATATACAGTTTCAATAGTGACCTCTTCTGTCTGTCAGACTACTTTAAGAAAACACAGTGTTAAAATGGCACTATAGTGTTTGAGTGACTTAGAATCTTTTAAAAAGGAATAAGTTCAACAAAATAAATGAGAATTTTAATAAATACTGAGAATACCTTCACAGTTCTGTTATTGCATTCCATCTTGCTATCAACCCTGCTCTCAGTTTTTTGTCAAGAATGCCATTGAAATCACAGGTAATTAAGCAGTTCTCAGGTTTGAAATAAATTGGAAAGCCTAATTTGGTGAGGTTATTTGCAAAACTTTTTATTTAATATTGACATTTAAACCTTCATTTTTAATAAATGAATTGATATTCATTATTAAAGAAAAACACGAATACTCAAAAGGAAAACTCGTCTCATCCACATTTCATTTTGGTGAATATGTTTTACTTCCCTGCCTAGATAGACAAACATAGATTCACACACAATTATAAAAATGAGGTAATTCTATGACAGAAAGTCTATAATAAATGCATCACAAATAGGATAGAATTTTATTTTTCATTCCTGTGAATAAGTTCAGTAAGACATGATTCCTCAAAGCCTTAGACACAAAGATCTTTCCAGCTCTTTGCTTATCCAACCTTAGAAATGACTTTTGGTCCTCATGGTCCAAAATGGTTGTGCTATCACATCAGTATTCCAGGAAGGAAGATATCAGCACTACCCACTAAAAATAAGACTAAGCCACATCTATGTAATATTAGACATATATTATGTTAAGTTTTCAATAGTCCACATTAAAAAGTAAGACATAAAATCAATTTTGATAGTATATTATTTCAACATGTAATCATTATAAAAATTTATTAATGAGAAATTTTACTTTCTTTTTTTATACAAAGTCTTAGAAATTTGGTACGTATTGCATACTTTAAGTATATCTCAATTTAAGCTAACCACGTATCAAGTGTTCAACCTGTGGCTAATGACTACCACACAGGGAACTTTTCCAACTAAGATTGGGAGCAATGTAAGGATGTTATCTCTCATCACTTCTAAGCAACAACGTGCTGAAAGTCTTAGCTAGTATGGTAAGAAAAAGAAATTAACGTTTTAAAGATTGGAAGTAAGAAAGTCTTCTTCACAGATGACATGATTTCTATGTAGGAATCCCAAAGGTTGCAGGATACAAGGTTAATATACATAAGTAAATTACTTTTGTGTATGCCAACAGTGAACAACTGGAATTTATTCTGGAGAAAGAGATGAACTTTTCCTCATTTTTAAAGCTTAGTAATGACATGTCTCAGAGTAAAGAATTATGTTTCAATAACCCCAGGTATATAGTGGGCACTTTGAATCTTCATATTGTATTATATTATTTAAGAAATGCTTTATTTCTAATTTTAAATATTAACTTGGTTCTATTAGTTTGTTTTTCTGTTTTGGAAACTGCAAATATTATGTTGGATGTTCTTTGTTATTTTCGCCATTATTTTCTCACCCATCCTGTTTATTATTGTTGTTGGTATTATTATTACTACTCCTATTTTATTTTCATGTCTTTTCTCACTTTTTCTCTGTATATCTTTTACTGTACTTTCACTTGCATGAATTCTTTCTTAGGTACTCGATACTTTTGCCTTTATTTCTGAGTATATTCCGAGATATTTCTCTTTTTAGATCAGTTAGTTCTGGCTCATATTTTATTTTTTGTTCATTTGTTTTTTATGTTTTAAATGTCTAATTCACATTTTTCACATTTGCATTTTTGGTTTAATTATCTTTAATTTCAACCTAAGTTTTGTGTTATGTTTTTCTTCTGCTTCATGACCTCGTTTAACTGATGTGCTTTCACCCACCAAAGAGCTTTTATTATTTTAATATTTTAGAGTATCTTTATATGGATTCTGGATTTCACTTTGTTGGGTTTTACTTTTCTTTTCCTCTTTGTTTATTTTGGATTCTCTTGTTCCAGATATTTCAGGAAATATTTCTGGGAAGGTAGAGGTGGTTTTCCTGATGTCTTATATAAGGGCTCATTCCTCTGCTACTCCAATAAAATACAGCTTTTTGGGATATGCGTGTGTGTGTGTGTGCGTGTGAGTGCGCGCGCACGGGCACGCGAAGTGCAATCGTATTTGTTTTAAATACATGATAACTCTTTCTTTTGTTTTACATCTTCTTGTTCTTGACTGCTCTCTTGTCTGAGCAGGATTACCTTCTTCAATTGCTCCTTTCTTTCCTTTCACCACCAGGGGCACCCAAGGACCCCTTCATCTTTAAAGCTGTCTTTCTTACCCCGAAGCACTGACTTCTCAGGACCACCATCTCTGGTCCCATCTATTTTTCAAGCCCTCTACTTCTGATTCACCAGTAGCCAGTGCCCTAATCCCTGCATGTTTCCCACTAGAATGCACAATGTTGAATGAGGTTTCTCTCTCTCTCTCTCTCTATTATTATTATTTTTATTTCAGCATATTATGGGGGTACAAATGTTTAGGTTACATATATTGCCTTTGCCCCACCCGAGTCAGAGCTTCAAGTGTGTCCATGCCCCAGACGGTGCGCACCGCACCCATTAGGTGTGACTATACCCATCCCCTCCTACCTCTCCCACCTGCCCAACACCCGATGGATGTTGCTACTATATGTGCACATAAATGCTGATTAATTAATACCAATATGGAGATACCTCAAAAAGCTAAAAGTAGAACTACCATTTGATCCAGCAATCCCATTACTGGGCATCTATGTAAAGGAAAAAAAAAAGACATTTATAAAAAAGACATCTGCACTCAAGTGTCTATAGCATTACAATTCACAATTGTGAAGATGTGGAAACAACCCAAGTGGCCATCAATACATGAGTATATTAATAAAATGTGGTATATGTATACCATGGAGTACTACTTAGTCTCTGTCTCTCTATATAAATATATATATATATATATATATATATATATATATTCTCTTTTTTTTTAATTTTGAGACAAGGTCTTGCACCCTAGGCTGAAGTGCAATGGCACTGTCATAATTCACTGGAGCCTCAAACTCCTGGGCTCAAATGATCCTCCTGCCTCAGCCTCCCAAGTACCTAGGACTACAGGCATGCACCACAATACCTGACTACGAGGTTTCTCTTTCTCAAGGTGAACTCTATTTTCTGTGTTCTGTCATTACTATGAGCCTATTACAGCTCTCTCTCTCTCTCTTCCACTCAACTTCCACCAAACTGTCCAATCTGGAAGGGATCTGGAGCTAATTTTTCTGTTCTTAGAAGTATATTTCACCTATTTACAAATAAATGGAGTTGTTTCA
>CAUYSK010042444.1:0-26848 GCA_963575035.1 Avahi laniger | reverse complement strand
CCGAGTAGCTGGGACTACAGGCATGCGCCACCATGCCCGGCTAATTTTTTATATATATTTTTAGTTGTCCGATTAATTTCTTTCTATTTTTAGTAGAGACGGGGTCTCGCTCTTGCTCAGGCTGGTCTCGAACTCCTGAGCTCCAATGATCCGCCCGCCTTGGCCTCCCAGAGTGCTAGGATTACAGGCGTGAGCCACTGCGCCCGACCCAAAGACCCTTTTTAAAATAAGTTCACATTCATAGATTCTGGGCATTAGGAGGTGGACGTATCTTTTGGGCCATAACTCAGCCCACTACACCAGGCTAGAGTGGTGGGAGAAGAGAATAAACGAGCCACACCAGGACCTGCAGGGGAGTCTCAGGCATGTGATTTCCCTTTGTCTAATTTCTGAGAGCAATTCGCATCCATGTCTGTAGCATGGTTAGCGGAGGTGTGCCCTACAGCTTCCACGTGTCACCAGGGATAGGCACGTGCTGACCCAGGATTCAGGCTGCCTTGAATGGCTACAGGCTGGACTCAACATTCTTTGACTCTGGCAGCCCTCATCACTTTATCTTCTTACGGAGCAAAGCTTCATTCAACTTTTTTAGTCCCCTCCCCAACCCTGGTGCCACCAGGACTGTCTCTTCCTCATTCCTGAAGTGCTTATCATTTTTCTCTTGTAGTTCTTTGGGAATTGTCTCCCACTGGATTCTCTAACTCGGTGGTTCTTAAATTTTAGAGTTCATCAGAATAGCCTGGAGAACTTGTTCATGTACAAATTGGGCTCTGCCCCGGGAGTTTCTGACTCAGTAGGTTGGGGGTGGGGTGAAGAGTTTACATTTTTATCCCAGGTGACCCCAGACCAGGGGCCACAGTGAGAACCACTGCTCCAGATCGGCCCTTCTTCTCGGTCTTCTCATGGCGTCCGCTTCCACTGCTGTCCCCTTACTGCTTCCGCCTCCTGTCCCCTTCCTCTGTGCCCTCTGCCCACTTGCTCAATCCCTTCTACCTGTTGGCGTTGTCTCCACACAGCTGGAGCCACAACTGATTTAGTTTCCCTCCTACACCCGCAGATTCCCTCCTGACCATTTCATACCTCTGATGTCTATCAGAAACCTTTCCTCCGCTCCTCCACCCTCTGACTTCTCTAAGTCCAAGCTGAGGAAACCCAAGGAGCTAGGGCTCACTTGGAAGCACTCAGAAAACAGGAAAATCTGGTCCCAAGCAGGGGAAATGGCAGCCATGGTGACAAGCCTGACTTCAGATACTCTCAATGGACTCACAAAGTGGGTAGGCGGGGACTGGCTCCAGCCTGGCCAGGGAGGATTACAGAGAAAACATCCAACCCCACCTCCACCCACCCATCCACCCTTGCTCCTCTGTCCTCACCAGACCCACGTGCCCCAGAGCACAGCAACTGCTCTCCAGGGTCAGCCCTCGGATGCCAGCAGACTGTCTTCCCAGGACATTGGGCAACACTCGGTGAAGTATTTCCAGCATTCATGTACTCCCCGACAGCCTGCGAGACATTCTCTCCGAGGAATTTCAGCACACATAACCAGTGCTTTGTTTCCCTGTGAATGAGGGTTTGTCCGCGTGCCAGTGTTTCGCCATACAGGAGATTAGCAAACACGAGCCGCAGCCTCTTAGCAGATGCGTTTCACTCTTAATGATCTTTCTTCATCCTATGCACAAATTACAAACCACACCAAAAAAAAAAAAAAAAAAGATGAGAAGGGGTGTCAGCCCCATTTGAAGAGCTAATTAATCTAGACAACCTGCTGTTGCAAACCTTTTTAATATCAAGTACCCACTGTCTGTTTTGCTAAAGATGGTCTGAGCTGAGCATGGCTGTGTACTGGCATCAGAGTTCTGCTAATGGTATGTCGACACCCAAAGCCTCTCACGATTTCCCTTATGCCCTCAAACATGGAATTTTTTTTTTTTTTTTAAATAAGAGGTCAAGTGCTAATGGTCATGGTTCCCATATGACTCTTATGTCCCAAGTGAACAGTTGACTTTTCCACAAATGGCTCAGGGACCAAGTGGAAGGGAAGGTCTAACTTGGTACTGAGCTACTTGGACACAAGGGGTGGCTGAGGTTGGGTTGGCAGGTCTCTGGCTAAGATGGGATTATCTCACATCTCAGTTCCTTGCTCTGTGGTCTGAGAAAGTTTTATTAAGAGATCTACGTTAGTTTTCTAGGGCTGTCATGATAAAGAACCACAGACTGGGTGGCTGAAACAACAGAAATGTATTTCCTCGCAGTTCTAGAAGCTGGAAATCTGAGATCAAGATGTAGGCAGGGTTGGTTTCCTCGGAGGCCAATCTCCTTGGCTTGACGATGGCCACCTTCTCCCTGTGTCTTCGTGTGGTCTTCCTTCTGCACAAGTATCCGTGTCCTAATTTCCTCATCTTCTGAGGATGAGAGTCCTATTTAATTAGGGCCCACTCATATGATCTCATTTAACTTTAGTCACTTTTTAAAAACCCTACCTCCCGATACAATTACATTCTGGGCTACTGGGGCTTAGGACTTCAACATATGAACTTTTAGGGGACACAGTTCAGTCCCTAACACTATTACCATTAGCTTAAACCATGTGTCACATTTCACTGATTCTAAGATGTATGTTATTCCACATTTTAACACCTGTGAAATTAGGCTACATCTAACAATCTGTGATGTTCAGAGTTTAACTGGCAGGCATTTTTCTTTATTAGTGGTGCATAAAGTAATAGTGTACCTTACAACGGATAACATCTTGGATTTAATAACTTATAAATTCTTGCAATATCCCATTTTACAAATTAGAAAACTGACGGACACAGATTAAGCAACTTGCCCAAGGAAACAGCAGCCTACCCAGTCTGACCTCCAGGCCCACCTAGTTTAACACGATGCTGGACTTTCTCTTGGTGTTGCTGTGAGCTAAATTAATCAGCACCCAGGAGGCACTTAGAACAGCTCCTGGGACAGAGTATGTGAGCAATAAATGTTAGCAATTATTATTCCTTATGTGGGTGATTCACACAAATATAATAAATGTTTACCTATTTGTTTTTTCAACCAGAATGTGTGTTTTCCAATCATTTACCATATACAAGCTTTGATGAGCTTTGAAGGATAAAAACAGTGAATAAGGAAGATCCCTGTTTTTGAAGGACTTTGTGTCAAGCAGGGGAAGACGGGTAGCTGGTAAGGACATGCAAAGGCGGCGTGTGACAAATACCACCAGGGTGGTGTAAGGGAGGCATTGTAAGGAGCGAAGAGGATGGATGTTGCTTCCGGCTGGGTGACCAGGAGGGTGGTGTCTAGAGGTAGAGGCATCTGAGCTGGACTTAAATGATCAGTAAGATTTCAAAAGGTTAAGAATGGGCCAAGAAGGTTGCTGGAGCCATACAACAACATGGACAAAGGCCCAGAAGTGAGAATGTCCTCTGGGATGTGCTAGTTCAGTTTGACAAAAGCCATATGCAGGGTAGGAATGACAGATGGAACTGGTAAGGCAGTGACATGGACTGAATGCAGTGGCCCCTTGAAATTCATAAGTTGAAGCCCTAATGTGACAATATTGGGAGCTGGACCTTTGCGAGTTTGACTGGGGCCCTACAGTGGGATTAGGGTCCTCGCAAGAAGAGGAAGAGATCAGAGCTCTCACTCTCTCTGCCACTGGAGCGCAAGGTAAGAAGGCAGCTGTCTGCAAGCCAGGAAGCAGAAGGAGGTGGCTCGAAACCCAGCTACAGGAAACAGAGAGGGAGAAACACCACACAAGCGAGAGACACTGTCAGGGAACAAGCTACCCCCAGGGGAACTGGCTAGGCAAAGGCAGAAAAGAAAGAGTTAAGAATGTTTTAGAGTTTTAGAGTCTGTTTGCTCAGAAAGAGGAAGGGGGATGTCAGGGAGGGAGCTGTGCGTGGAAGACTAGATGAGGAATTTCATTTCAGATTTCCCCAGTTTAGGTGGGTTGGGGCCAGCCAGTTGGGCTGCGAATGTGGGGATGTGGGGACAGTTGGAGCTGCTGCAGACAGACTCCAGAGCCATCTGGAGTTCCCTCCTCGAAGGAAGGGTAGTCCACAGCCTAGACAATGGTCCTCAAACTCTACATATAAGCACAGATTTCTATGTCATCCTCCATTCCAAATCAGAACACACAGCTCAGATCTCTATATCTTTAACACAGTCTCCAAGGTGTTCTTTCGCAAATAGTCTGAAGACTACAATTTGAGCAACTTTGATTTATGGGCATGGACATCAGAGAGTAGACAGTGTGTGTGCCAAGTTACCACACAGGGGGTGTCCTCTCCTACCTCCCGCTGTCTTTGCTGGGCATATTGTATGTGCCTCAGCTGCTGTGCCGACTGTCAGATCTCGATGGTGGTGCTACCTCCTTGTCCCCTTGGCTGCCCTGTCCCCACAGGCCCCTGCGGTCTGGATGTGCCCAACACTCTACTTCCTATCCACAGTGTTTTGTGCCAGGAGTTTCAGTTTGCTTCCATGAACGACTCCCTTCTCCTCTTCCATTCCCAGATCCTTTTCCCCGGCCCCCAAAGACTGATTCTGTGTGTTCTGGATGTTATCCAGAGGGTCATTGTGACCTAAGCTAAAGAATCCTGTGGGTTCATCTAGCCGGGTCACCTGTTTGAGTGAATCATCACAGTCATCAGTCACCAAAGCCAAACAGAAAAGGGTGGCTGAGAAACAGCTGCGAGCAAATGGAGGCAAATCGTTTCTCTGAAGTTCTCCGGGGTGTCTGTGTTCAGGCCACCAGCACAGGTGCAGTTACAGGCTAGAGTCGCAGCAGGAACAGACCAGACACAGTGTGCATGCGGGAAGGGGCAGGCCGGCTCTGCTCTGTCGCTTCTTCACCTACGCACAAGATTCAACCAGATGTGTGGTCTACTTGTCAGACTCTATCATAACATCCATGCAGTCTATTCCAGAGAGGGACTGGGAGGGAGATGGCAGCTGTCATTACTCCCCCAGGCTACTGGCAGAGCCATAAACCCGCAGTAAATGCCCAGCACTCTGCTCGGCATATAGTGATAATCTCATAAATGCCTAGGAGTATGATAAGGCCTAAGAACAACGTATTGTTTCTTACTTTCAACGAACACAAGGTAAGGCAGCTAAGCTCTCCCTTTATCACTGAACCTGAGGTTGAATTCATTCAACATCACCTAAAGCTGTGGTCCCCAACCTCCAGGCTGTGGCTCGGTACCGGTCCGTGGCCTGTTAGGAACCTGGCTGTGCATCACTGCCTGAGCTCAATATCTCTCTTCCCCCCATTTCTGTGGGAAAATTGTCTTCTGTGAAACTTAGGAACCTGGCCACACAGCAGGTGAGCGGCGGGCGAGCGAGTGAAGCTTCATCTGTATTTACATCTGCGTCCACTGCTCACATCACTGCCTAAGCTCCACCACCACCCACCCCCCGTGGAAAAATTGTCTTCCATGAAACCAGTCCCTGGTGCCAAAAAGGTTGGGGCCCACTGACCTAAAGGAATCACGGACGCTCCCCTACTTGCAAACATCAACATCCATACTCTCATGGGCAAAGCGTTAGACCTAGCGACTTCATGTCACTCTGTGTGGTACCAATGGATGACATCGGTGGCTGTGTAAGGTTATTTCATTTTCTTCCATAAGCTCAGGCCCCTGTGACTTACCTCACTAATTTCATTCATGCAACAAAGATACATTGAGCACACGCTACATGCCAGGCACTTGGGATACATCAATAAACAACTCAAACGAAATCGGAGGGTTATAATCTATCTAGACAGGAGTGAGGGTGGGAGTGGGGAGACAGATAGTGAACAATTGACATGATAAGCAATGACATCAAGACGTATGTTGAAAGAAGGTAAGTGCTCTGGAAACGAAACAGAGCAAGTAAGGAGGCTGGGGTGAGCGGGGTGATAGTGTGTCACTTTGATCGCGTGTACAGGTAGGCCTCACGGGACACAACATTGAGTAAAGACTGAAGGTTTTTTGGCCTGAGCAAGTGGACAAATGGGGCTGCTGCCAACTGAGATCGGGGACCCTGGAGCAAAGCTGGCTTGGAGAGATGGTCAAGTTTGGAACACACTCCACCAAGTTCAAGTGGAGGTGTCACGAAGGCAGTTGGTTTTTTGAGTTTGGAGTCTTGGAGCAGGTATTGGATAGATTTGGGAATTTGGGAGCCTTCGGCACAGAGGTGATATTTAAAGCTTTGGTACTTGATGAGATCGCCAAGGGAAGGGTGTGCGTAGAGAAGAAAAGAGAAACAGGAAGTGAGCAGGAGCGTCCAGTGATGTAGGAGGAAAGGTAGGAGCAAGTGTCCTGGAAGCCGCCTGAGGAGGTCGTTTCCTGGGGGGAGTGACCAACTGTCAAGCGCTGTTGATAAGTCAACTCGGATGAGCAGTGACATTAGCCACTGTCACACTCAATAACGAGGCCTTACTGTGAGCTTTGGTGATGAGCAAGGGGCATGAAAGCCTGTTTAGAGAGAGTTAAAGAGAGAACAGGAGGGGAGAGATCGGATATAGTAAGTTTAAACACTTCCTTCCAGGGATTTTCTCTCAAGGGGAGCAAAAAACAGGACAACAGCTGGCGAGGGGAGTGGGTTAAAAGTTGTGGGGTTTTTTTGTTTTTTTGAGAGGGAAAAATAGTGATGTGGAAGAGAGAGGTGGGAAGTTCTAGGACCATGACTTTGAGAAAGCAAAGGGGTGATAAGATCTAGACGAGAGAAACTACGAGATTGGCTTTGGATGGTGGTACAGAATCCACGTGTGGTGCGGGGGAAGGCAGGGGACGTGGGCGCACATGTGAGTGGGAGGTGACAGGGCCACGCAGTCTGCAGACATTCTCTTCTGTCTGCTTAAGTTTTCTCAGGAAGAAAGAAGCAAGGATTTCAGCTTCCAGTGGGGAGTGAACTCGGGGTCGGGCTCCTAGAGAGACCAAGTTGGACAGAGAGGAGGTGGTGGTCTGAGACTTCGAGGAATAAGCTTGAAGCATCGCAAAGCCCCCTTTTCTTCTTTTTAGAATGATAAGCCTGTGTGTGTGTGTGTGTGTGTGTGTGTGTGTTTGTATGTGTATGTCCTACTGCAGGCTGCAAACTCCTTGAGCACAGATGGTTTGTTTTGTTATTCCTTTTGTTTCAATGACAGGCCCCCCTCATTGTTTACTTAAGAAAATCCTATTTCTCTCTTAAACGTCACTGCCTCTGTCACACCTGCCTAGACACTCCAAGTCAAAGTAGCCACCGTCTATCTCTGTCCCCGTCGCCCTCTGGTTTACAAATCTCATAAGACACTGATTCTACATTAACGATAGTGTGATTACTTTAGCTACAAATCTATTCTCTTTCCCTAAAAGGCTGAGACTTCCGTATTATTCATCTTTCTGTCTCTAGCTCCTTTCCTAGTGTCTGGAACATATTAGGACAAAAACAAAAAAACAAAATGCTTGTTGACTTGACCTGAAGAGATTTCACAGGAGAAGCCCCGGTAAATAAAGTAAGCAGTACATAGTGGGATTTTAAGATGCCAGAAGATCCTTCCTACCCCCACCAAGTTTTTTCTTAATCTCTGACCAGGGCGGGAAATTATGCCTACAGGCCTCTGTCTCTCTAGTCTTGAGGCTTTGATTGTATCACTGTGTGTCCCTCCGGGGATGGGACTCCAGCCAACGCTGCCCTATCCCAGGAAAGGTGGAGGGTCATGAATTTGAGCACCCAAGGGTTTGGGGCAGCACACACTGTGCCCACGACACATTTGATTCAGGGCATCAGCGCCAATACCGTGGTTCCCCAGAAGCAGCCCCTACCGCAGTCAGGAAGGGGCAGTCGAGTGTAGACAGCTCAACCAGGGAAAATGTTCTGAGGAAAAGAAGTGGGCTGCAGAGGAGATAAGAGAGAAGAGAACCCTTAACTGTATCATGAATTTCCACCTCATTTTACACTGTCACTATCACCCTCCCACGAGCTCTATTGTTTAAGTCCCTTGCCCTATAATTCATAAAATCAAAACAGCTCTCACCTTGCACTGCATTCAACGCACATGTAGAGGAGCAACTTAACACTCTTTAATGCCAACTCTCCTTACACAATCTAGGGATAAAAATCAGAAACCGATCTCGCCTTTGACAGAGTTATGCTGATTGCTCTGGGCAAGAACAGCGTGGGTGGAGTCCTAGATTGGTGCTAAAGTGAAGCCAACCTAGGACTAGGGATGGATCGAAATGAAATTCCCTGCTGCTCGCTTTGAGGCAAATGCCCCGGTGTTTCACGGAGGCTGATGCACCATTCACGTGGTGACAACAGGGCTATTCAAAAGGTAACAACTTCTCCTTGAGTAGGTTAACTCCATCGTCCACCCTGGACTGACAACCTGACTTTAGACAAGGTGCTGGGATTTTCCTTGATACGTTTGTCTGCTCTAAGCTTTGAGCATTGCAAATAAAACACAGGAATGGGTACTTCACTTTTCCAATTTTTACATGTTTTGCAGTAAAATCCACTTTAATTGAATGCCTTTCAATCTGTTTTACCAAAAAAAAAAAGAGAGAGAAATTCTCAAGTATTTGATAGAATATTTTCTCTTCTTTTCTCCTCTTTCTCCTCACCAAGTGCCCAACTCCAACCATTCTCCAATTCTCATGGCAAATTTAATTGGTTTGACAGAGAGAGCAAAGAGATGATTGCAGGTGTTAGGGATAAGACAAGCACGGTGATTTGGTCGGCTCTTTTCAAATATTATTTACCCAGGGCCTGCAATGTGTCAGGCATACTATTAGGTGTTGAGGGAGCTGCAAAACATGCAAAAAACCACATACCCTTTGGCTATTTGGGGTTCCCATACAGAAAACAATTGCAATATCTGACAAGTTTCAGCAGCCCTTTCCACTGGCCTGGTCAGTGGACTCGGAAAGCTTCAGGAAAAAGGACCCAGCATTTGGTGTTTGCACCATTGAACCAATTAGAACCCTGGGGTGGTTAATTTTGTATACTCATGAAATTACCATGCTTCACCCTCTTAACACTGCACAGTGCCTACTCTTCCTTAAATATCCCATGCCTCATTCTATCAGGTGACCTCCTGGGCACTGCTCCTTCAGTTCACTAAGTCAGTGATCACTGCACTAGGTAGGACGCCACTACTCTGCTCTTTTGCCCAGAGTCATTCGCAGCTGCAGTGTAGGCCTCCTCCACATATGCTCCTCGGTTTACAACTCTTCTGGCCTCTGTGTCTTTCAGGTTGTGTCCTTGAGTCTGTGTCTCCCAAGCCTGTGTCTCCCAAGCCTGTGTCCACTACACTGTGTCCTCTAGGCTTCTGTTTCTCTTTTTACGAAACCTCACCCATCTTGCTTTCTCTCTCTACACAGTTTCTACCACCTCATTATAAACTGCAACTTTGCTTCCCTGAAAACATCCTTGGTCATAGTAGGCTACAAAGCAGCCTTAAGAAAGATGATTTCAGCTTGAAACGTACTGATGTTGGGGTGCCCGTGAAGTATTAATCTGGAGATGTCTCGTGCGCAGTTGGATCTGTGGATCTGAAATTCATGAATCAAGTCAGTGCCAAAGGCGTATGGTTTGAGAGTTATCAACATGTAGGAAGAGTTTTTTAAAAATTCACAACCACAACTTTACAGTGGATAGAGAGTGCAAGAAAAAAAAAGTCTGAGAGTGGCAGTCCTTGAAGAATTTATTAATATTTAAGAGGTGGGTAGTTAGAAGAGAAACCAGAAGGACTAAGAGAAATGAGAGAAAAATGAGACGGACATGAAGTCATGGAGCAATGAGAGGAGAAAGAAGGGAGCCACCCACACTGCCAGCCACTATAGACATAGCAAATAAGATAAGGCTGAAAGTGACCATTGACTTTGGCCACTACCTTATGGGTCTGAAATTCATGATCTAAGTTGTATCAGAGAAAAGAGGAATCAAGAAGCTAATTAGATAGATTAAGGAGTAAGCAAAAGGTGAGACACTGGTTACAGACCCTTTTGTTGAAAAGCTTTAGCTGCAGAGAAGAAGGCAGCTGGTAGCTAGAGAGCAATGTAGGATGAAGAGGGTTTTCCTCAGATTTTATTAATAGCCTTCATTGTTGCTACTGCTTTAAGATGGGTTAAACCTGAGTATATTAACAATCTAGGAGCAAGAAGCTTATAGACATGGTAAAGGTGGGAATTCCAAAGGGCATAGCTGGTGGAGCAAGAATGTGGAAGGGATGAGAATGAAGAATTTAAGTGGAATTTTTGAGTTTAAGTGGAGTTTTTAGCCTTAAACTTATTTCTCTAGGAGAAAAGCAGTCAAGGGTAATTAGATATGTGGGAGTGTGACTTCAAGGCACCAATGTCTTTCCTGAAGAAGGAGGAAAGGCCACCATCTTCTGAGAGTGAGGAGAAAAGGGCTGAGCAGTGAGTCTGGGAAAAGTGGTCATGGTTTGAAAAGCACGAGTAGACGGGAGAAAGGGCTGACCAAGGACAAGAACAGAACTGCTGGTTTGTTGTTCAAGGCCAAGCTGAGACAATATGCCACCCAATCACCCATCTAAAGGAATAGCTGTCTTGAGTTTCTGTAGTTATACTCGGCAACTTCTACACTCTATATTTAGGAGTAGAGAAACAAGATTATAAAATTGATCTGTTTTGGGGGTTGCTTATTGGGACATTGGGCAGCATTTGCGCTCCCTGTGATACATGCTGAGTAAGCATGTGATTGGATCTGTCTTCCCTGCCTGCCATGCTTCTGCCAGCAATATCCTCTCTGGGTTGCTCGGTGCCCTGCTCACTCTCACTGTATCCCAGACAATACTGCTTCTCTCAAAGGAACTTATTTTATAAGAAAAGAAGTAAGGCCATGTGCTCTTGCTCACAGAATTCATAGGTCTTACCATGTGCCCCTTATTCAGAACCAGACAGCCTCATAGAATGAGAAATGGCCCTCTAAGGCCCGGGTCCAGTGAAATCTGGAAGATCACACTTAGCAAAGTTGTGGCATGTGATAATATGCAAATCAGCAACAAATAAATGGTTATGTTTCTCCCATAGCCAGAATGCTTGGCCATGGGAACTAAGGGGTAAAATATCTCTCACTCTTCCATCTGATGATCCATTTGCAAAATATTTGTTTCCTGTTTCTGAGACTTTGAGCTCTGTGGCTTTAGAAGTCATAATTCTTTAGGGGACACAATAACAGTCCCGTTGAACTAGAAATTGAGACTGCCATCCAGTTACTTTGGGCTCTTTGTGCCATCGAAACAATAGCCAAAAAAAAGAGAGTTATTTTGTACACAATGTGATTAATCTTGGTGATCATGATGAAAAAGATTTTGTTATACAATGAAGGCACGGAGAAATAGGTCCAGAATGCAGGGGCTACCGCCTGCAGGGAACCTCTTAAAAGGAACATATCTATGGTGACAGTAAAGTCTGTCGCAACCATGTACAGGCAAGACTGTCAAGGCCTAGACTCTGCAGAAATAACTGTTTAAAGTACCCCGCTAAGTAAAGACCTTGACCAAGTGAAGTATTGGCTAAGGGCAAAGGTATTAGCAGTTGAGAGAGGAAACTATAAATAGAACTATAACCTTGGTTGAGCATTTACAGAAATGAGGACTGTAGTAGCTTCCCACATATTCTCTCATTCTCCCTCTTTCTCTCTCTCCTCTGCCCATATCTATAATGGTATTATTATACATATATATTCATATATGATGACTTTTAGCCCTCTCTCTTTTACTACTGTGGTTGTGATGGCTATTTTTCTAATTTATTCCACAGGTTAGGGGACAATAAAATTGGATTTTAAATGGACGAGAGGAGGAATAACTATTACTTGGAGACGGATGCTCTGACAAATTAGAATTTTGGTGAGGATAAGTATGTCTACATGCTTGACTGTACACAAACCAGTTATTATTAAGCCATACAAATTTGACATTTTTAGGTCAAAAGTCAAATATGAGCAATTTCATAAGCTCCAAATGAATACCTTAGGTTATGCAGTGTGATGATTTATTTTATGTGTCAACCTGACTGGGATATATGGTGCCCAGATATTTGGCCAAACATTATTTTGGGTGTGTCTATGAGGGCATTTCTGGATTAGACTAATATTTGAATCAATAGACTGAGTAAAGCAGATTGCCCTTCCTAGGGTGGGTAGGTCACCCAATCAGTTGAACCCCTGAATAGAATGAAAAGTCTGACAAGTAAGAAGGAATTCCTTCTGCCTGGTGGCCTTTGAGCCAGGACACTGGTTGGTTTTTTCCTGTCTTCAGACTGGAAGTAAAGCATCGGCTCTTTCTCGGGCTCAAGACTGCAAGCACTTGGATCAGAAGTCAACCATTGGCTCTCCGATGTCTCTCATTTGCCAACTTCAGCTCTTGTTTTTTGAGATCTTGGGACTTGTCAGCCCCCATAATCCCATGAGACAATGCTTTATGATAAATCTATATTATTGGTTCTGTTTCTCTGGAGAACCCTGGCTAATACAGGAAGGAACATCTGTTGTTGTTGTTGTTTTTGTTTGGAAATTTAAGTACAAGAAAAGCTGTGTATGAATGTTGAGTGCCAAAGTGGTGGGTTGTGGCATTACCAGGAACTAGCTTGTTTAATATCCACTCCAACCCTTTCTAGTCCTGTGGATGTTAGATTTCTCAGTCTACCTAGTGGTGAAGACTCTGTGTATGATTTAGGTTCTACGTTAATTGCACTTGCATGTGTCTTCAGTTGTGAATTGACTTACGTGGAAAGAAAGGCAGAGTGGGGCATCCGTTTTCCTGACGGGATCAGGGTAGAGAGGCATGGTTCCGGAGCCAGCAACTACAGCAATGGTGTTCTGATTTGGCTTCCTGGTCTGGTGACTTCTAATCGCAGCAAGGCAATGTGATTCTGGAAATGGCCACTGCCTATCACACTGAGCAAACAGCTCCCTTGGTGGCACAGTTCTGCAATGTGGTTTTAGGAGTTGTTACTGGAAGTTCTGCCTAGACTAAAGCATATTCATCAGCCTTCTCAATGATTCTATGGCTCTGATACTAGGGCCATGGGACTCATTGCTTTCTAGACACATGAATCTGTACAAATTATCTGCAATAAGTCCCACACTATGCTAGGTGTGGGGGACACAAATAAATCACATACGGTTCCTAACTTAGGAGCCTCCGGCCTAGTATTTTGCATTTAACACAACATTGTATTGAACTTTTTTCATGATGCTTAATAAAAGTGCTCTGTTTTCTCTGAAACACAGTGAAAAGAGCTCTAGATTAAGAATCTGACACCAAGATGTAGATCAAGCTCTCTTCATCTCTTCATGCCTTATTGATGATATGGACCTAGTAATTCATTCACTAAGTTCCTGTGAGAGGCAAATAAAATAGTGGAGGTAAAATCGTTCTGTAAATGTTTGCATGGTCCACAAAGGGAAGGCATTCTGATGACTGCAGCCTGAATCTTTCTCTGAAGACTTCAGAGCCAGGGATCCCAGCAGGACTGGCTCATCCTAATGTCCTCCTGGGCCCGGTAGCTGACCTGCCATGGGATGGCAGGAACAGCGGAGGCCTTGATGTAACCTCTCACTTTGGCTCTAACAGCTACTAGCTGTGTGACCCCAAGCAGGTGACTTCCACTCTCTGAGCCTCCATTTCCTCATCATTAAAGTAGGGCACTAGTTCCCCTACAGAAGGCTGTTGTATAGATGAAGTGAAACAGTGTTTGCAATGTGCCCAGTTCAGTGCCTGGCACACAGACATTGCTGAGAAGAACAGTGACTTGCCAACTTCTCCAACATCCCTCAACCTCCAGTGCTCTGCCATGGGGCTCTGTCTCAATCAATCTACCAAATAGGCACCTGCCATCCTAGGGCAACAAATAAAGAAAGTTCTCTAGGCTGTGTTGTATACTTTCAGTGTAGCTTCTTTTTAGGACAGACTTACCACTGCATGCAGAATCTTCCAAATTAGGCAAGTGGTCCAGAAGCTGTTCCATTTATCCAATTCATTCAACTCCTATTTGTGGATTATCCCCTGTGAGCTCCACATGGGGCACTCCTGGAGCGAGAAAGCCTTCAGGAAAGAAAAGGTCACTATTATTCTCTGGCAAGAGCTACAGAGCAAGGAGAACACCCTGTGCATGATAAGCCTGTCAGAGGACAACTGTTTCCAGGGCCAAGTGGTAAGGAACAAAAGGGCACAGCAAGCCTTAACCAGAGGCATTGGCTGCCTCCTGGGCAGCGGAAGCATCTTACCAGCACAGCCCTGACACAAGCAGGAAGCCAGCTCTGCCCACTAGACCACGCTACAGTTCTCTGCGTGCCAGGATCATGGGGCATTGAATGGAATCCAGGCTGTGCACCTGGCTAACAGAAGGTGACAACACCAAAGGCAATGAACACTGTCCCCAGGGCCCTCACATCCTCCCTGAAATTTGCATTTAAAAGGTTTGGAGATGAGCGAGTTGGGCTGGCTGTGGGCTATGGGAAATACTATGCAATTATCTCTCCGGGGAGAGAAGGAAGCGCTCTGTATAAAGGAAAGGCACTGCCAGCCCTTTGCTTTGGAACTAGAAGTGAACGCGTGCCCAGCAGCTGTCCGTCCTGGGAACACATCTTGCCACCACTGAGTAGGCCCTGCCCATTCTCTGTGGCTGACTGGCCAGCCCTCCAAGCCACCAGCAAACCCTATGTGATGACAGACAGACACCCACCGAGGACACAGCCAGGCTTCACAGCTGACTCCTTGGCTGGCAAGGACCTCGGGGAGACATTTAGACAACCTGCAAAGTTCAGTGACTTAACTGGAAAAGACACCATGACACTGGAGCATCCTACAGAAAATGAAACAAAAAAGGATTAAAATTGAAAGACATTCGAGGTGTCTGTCCTTCAGAATTTCTGTGAGGTTCAGACCCATTATCTCTTATGTCAGCAGTAATGGCTTTAATAACCCAAGTGCAAATATGCTAAAAATGGCTAAAATGAATGACCCATGGTCACAGCTGTCACCTTCACTTTAGTTCTGTTTAGTTAGTCACAGACCAGTTAGAACTCTTTCTTAGACACATTGGGACCATGAAGTCATTGGGTGTTTCTCAGCACAATTCTGGATCAATCCCTTTTCTGCAGAATTCCCTGTGATCATTAACAGTGCAGGAAGGAAATTTAAAAACGACCTTGACTGTGAGGGATGGGGTTAGGGTGAGAATGGCAGAATAGGATATCTGTGAGTACAGACAAAGCCCTGATAAATAGTAAATTGTTCTCCCTTTTTTCTTTAGGTATCAACCAACAGTAGCACAAACGCCAGCAGGCAGAGGTGTTCCAGACACCCAGTGCTGTGTTAAACAATCCACATTGAACAGGAAGCACCCACATACCTTTGCAGGCTCTACCCCACTACCTGATGAGTTGATGTTACACAGTGGGGTAGTTCACATTATTTAGAAGCATAATCAGCTGGTGAGTGTGAATGAGGTCAGAAACTCATCATCCCTCTTGTCTATGTAAAATCCTCCCCGCCACATATTTCTTAGAGCCCTCTGGCTTGTCTTCCATGTTTGTGAGCAATTCTGGGCTTGTTGTTCCCCCACAGGGCTCTGCTGGGCATCTGACTGATCTCTCCTGGGGAGAGGCTGTCCCGTCCAGGGCCTGCCTTCTTGTGTCCCCAAACCCGCCTTCCCAGTGCTGCCCAGGAGTGGTGTGTTCCTCCAGCCCCCACTGTACTAGAGCTAGGCTGCTTCCCTGCAGACATGCAGGGATAGGGAGGTCACTGCCCCTTGAGGAAGGGGTCACGTTGGACACTCTTCCATTGCCACCATCTCTTTCCTCTGTCTCCCAGGTGTCTTAGCGCCTCAAACTTCCTGCTCAGGGATCCCCTTCTGGGTCTTCCTCCCATGCAAAGCAGCTCACCTAGGGACCCCGCATGCCACTTGCCCATTTTCAGACTAAGCTCAGCCAGGACCACTGTGCTCTAAGAAACCCAAAACACACTCAAGGACCCACGATGCAGATGTTTAAGGAAGACTCATGGAGGAGGCAGGACTTGAACAGGATTTTAAAGCAAAAAAGCCAAATAGGTAGAAAACAGGATGGAAAGATGCTGCAAGAACTCAGGGATTTGTCATATCTGTCTCATCCTTCAGAAGAAAAAGGAAGAGGGGACAAATTGGGCCAACAGTTCCTAGAAGCTCAGCCCTGGGTGGGCTCTTTCCATAGGTGTTACTTCATTTAATCCTCAAAACAACCTTATTAATTCCTATTATTGGTATTTTGTAGATGGGAAAACCAGTGCTTTGACAGATGAAGTCGTAGCCTTTCTTCACATCATGGATCATACTCTGGGACATACATTCCAGAGAAGTCCTTCTCGACTGAAGAGCTGGTAGCAGGAGGTGGAGGGTGACTGGAGACTGGAGCAATGGAGGTACTTTGCTTCCCAGCTTCTTGCATGCTAGACCCTTAGGTCCACACCACAGATTTCCTTGGGTGTTGTCATGTCTGCGAGATGATCATTATTTTGCAGGCCAAGCAAGGTACGAGGTGCCAAAATCCTAAAGAGAGGGCATTCGATCGAAAATATCAGACAGCCTCTTTTTCTATGAGCAGAAGATCCTTAGAAGAAAACAAAACTATTAATAGCTCTGTTTCTAAATATAACATTTTTTATACCTCCCCTGGTTCACAGAAGAAGAGACCCATTCCGTGGCTTTCTTTGAATTGGCATATCTAAATTCAGACTACAAGGATTATCATTTAAAGTCCTAAACCACGGGTAGGAATGAAACTCAGCAACACAGGGGATGGGGAAGCAAGTTTCTGGGCTCCTTGTTATCGATGCACTTAGACAACAAGGCACTTACTGACCTGCGTTGTTCCAGGTGCTGAGCTAGGGATGGAAGAAGACACAAAGATAAATAAGTCAGGGTCTCTACCTTCAAGTGAATCCTTCTCAATCTCTCTCTTTCCTCGCCACAGCTTTGTTCTGTCCTCAATAAGAAAAAAAAAAAAAAGGCCTGCTATAGTGACATCATCAGTGTATCATCCCCTGTCGGAAACACTCCCTTTATACCCTCAACATTTTTCAAACTCACTCACATTTCCGGTTTTTAAAAACTGGTATACCAATGGGTTAAAAAAAAAAATGCCCATGATGAAACAAGGAAATACTCAGTTGGGCTTTGCAAATGCCAAACACAGTTTTCTCTGTATACAAATGAACCCAGAAGCATGGGTTGGAACAAAGATGACCCTGTAATCCAATCCCCTCTGTGCAAATAAGAATGTGTGAGTGGGGTAATGTGCTCCTTGGCCGAAACTCTTGTCCAGGGGAGTTGGGTCATGGCTCGGCCTTTGACCACAGTTGTGTTGGAGGTCAGAGGCATCTCTAGACCCGGGGAGCAGAATGAGCAACTAATGCAGGATCAGAATCAAGGCTGTTTTTTTGTACAGCAGAAAGTAAAGAGCATCAGATCACAGCTCAAATAGCACTGATCAGAAGATTTAAATTTGAGTCACAGCTCTGCAACTCACAGGCCATGAGTTCCCAGGCAACTCACATAAGCTCTTGGAGCCTCAGTTTTCTTATCTGTAAATGGGGGAGGGGGCTAGCAATGCCAGCTCCCATGACCTCAAAGTAGTATTGTATGATTCTGAAGATAGAATATATTTGAAACTGTGCTGTGAGCTATCTAATGCATCACAAATGTAAGAGGTTCCCATCATTGTTGGTAAAGTCTCCAGAATGGTATATTTAGAAAATTCAAGTAGTCCAATTGTGATTCTGTTTGTCTCCTACCATTTCCCTCCTGCAGAAATAAAAAGTAGCCACCTGCTAAGTAGAAGGCCAGCCCCACAAAGAGATGGGCATTTATGTGAATTCTGTTAAGAACCTAACCATCCTACTTCCCTGTCTAGGGTCAACCAAAGAATGTCATGTAAATGCTGGTTATTATCAGGTGTGTTGCTAAAACAGCAACCTGGACTTGATTTTCATTCTTATCAAAAAGTCTGCCTTATTTTTTTTTTTTTTGCACTACAGGCAGAGGAGCCCATAGGAGGGAGGCCCCTTTAGGCCAGGGAAGGAAGGCCAAACCTCATTGATGTCACTTACAGGAAGCTGCAGCAAAGCCTCTACTATGCACATGCCTTGTCCTGGGCTCATGCCTTGTCCATTTGGTCTCACAGAGGACTTTCAGTCACTATACACTTCCTATTTAATGGTTAATAATTCACCTTTAGCTCCAAAAAAGTAGACAGGAGCTCAATGTATAAAATTCTCATCCTAACCCACACCAATAGTTTCCTGTTGTCCAAAGAGAAAGCCCTAATCCCTTAGCTGGGCATGCAGGGTCCCTCATAATTTGCCCCCAACCTGGACTTTCAGCCCATATCCAATTCTATCTATCTATTAAGCTCTCTCTCTCCATACCTACCTACATAACTTCCTTCCTATCTACCCAGATATGTAAATAATCACATGAGAGGGAATTATTCCAAACTCCAGAGGGGCAACTGATGCAAATTGTATCCAAAACAGTATATTGATTTATGCCTTTTTTGACTGTAATAGCCACATGAACTTATTCACCTATAAAACACAGTTGCTCAGATATTACACACACATTCTCAGCATGGGCAGAGAAAGCTCTTGGTAGCTTTCTCTTCTTTTAGAGTCACTATTTCTTGTTACAAAAAGTTGGGTTTTGAGATGCTGTTTTAGATCACTGTGACTTGCAAAGATCTCCACTCACCTTGAAATCCTCAAATACTCATCTGTTGTTCATAGTTTTGTGTCCTCTCTCCACAGGCTGGATGTCTTCTTTCTGTCTTTGTTTTGGTTCCTGGTGAGTTCAAGCCCACATTCAAATGGTCAGGAAGCTACAGGATACCCCCCGGAGGAGCCCAGCTTGTGTGGATGCTCCTGTCACAGCCACATTCTGCTTTTGGGTCCACTGCAACCACCTTTGTTCGTTCATATTCTGATACTTTCAGTCTCAGATACACACTCAAGTGCCTACTGGTCAAAATTTGCCTTCAGTTGGTCACCACTGTAATTTGCACTCATCCAGAAGCCGAGATCTAAACACCGGCACCTTTGGCTCTAGTTAGACAGGTCCTTGCAGATGTCCCAGAGAGCCTTGGGCCCCCTTGACCCTCTCTTTTGTCCGTTTGTAACTTCCACGTATGTTGCTGTTTTTCATCACATTTCTTATCAGAATCCTTCCCCCCCTTCAAAATCCAACTTAAATCCCTCTTCCTCTGAGAAGCTTTCCCTGTCCACTCATAGCCAGATCTTGTGCAGAATAAGCAAATACAGCATTCGTATGCCCTGTCCTGGTCTGGCACTTAGTATACTCCTACCTATTTGTTGCTATTCTTTCACCAATAAGATTCTTCTCCTGGAAGGCAAGGACTGTCAGTCTCTGCCTGTCGCTCTGCTCCTCACTGCTCATTTCTGGTGAATGACACAGTCGTCCCACAAGGCTGAGAAGCACTACATAGAGGCCACTTTCTGCTGCTCTCATTTCAGCTTTTGTGAAGAACGTTATTTCTGGAGTCCCAGAAGAGCCTTGATCATGGAAACTGTTGACTATAGAAGGCTCTTTTGAAAAAGTAAAACAACCCCCTTTGGCCAAGTGGGGATGCTAAAGTCTAGAGAAAGGTGACAGGTTCGCATTCATACAGCTCGTTCAACAACAGCACTGAAACTGCAATAAAATGAAAAGCCACAACAACTCAGAACATGGAGTACAAAGTTAATTTCCTCACTGAAGAGTTTGGAGATTTGAGGATTCAAACCAATATTCTTAATGTTGACGAGCACTGTCATCAACTTTACTGAGTCAAAGCTCTCCAGAGTCAAGGTAATGAAGAGAGAAACATTGATCAAGCAAATCCACCCCATTCAACAAGAGGAACAGAGCTATCGCTGTGCAGAGGCCGTCTGGAGACCAGCTGAGGCAGATGACCCTAGAGGTGCAGTGTGGTCAACGGGGAGGAGAACTGAGTTGCCATCTGGGATCTGTCCCAAACCAGCTGTGCCATCTTGGACTGGTCCTCCGGCCACTCTGAACTCTGGCTTTCTCATCTGGAAAATAACTCTGACTGTTCCTTTTAGCTTGCGCATTCTGAGACTGTTTCTCACTGAGTATATGGACGCTGGGACCTTAAATCTTTTATTCTCTGGCAAAAATAAAATGTCTAACAGAGCCCGCCTCACACCTGGGTAGAGCTGATGTTTATATGAAAGCCCCTCCATCCTAAGACTAAATAAACGATTCCTGGATGTGAGGAAGGAGGCGTTCACTCATGCCTTCTTTCCCCTTCTTCCCTTCGTCTTGACTGGATCTGCCCTTCCCTTGCCTTGGTTCTTATGCTTTTTTGGGGGGACAAGGGGGATGCTCAAGTGTAAAGTATTGTGTTAATTTCTCAGGTCACGCCACATTGCCATCACCAGGCCCTGAGGAAACCCCTCTCCTCTTTGTATATCAATCTGTTGTCTTTTAGCCTTACTTCCCACCCCTGCCCTCCGCCCCCAAGAGCAACCATCTAATGGGTTTCATATGTCATTTTGCTTGAGTGTGCTCTTGTTAGGTGTGGATTTTTGTGTGTATGTATTTTTAAACTTCCATAAATGGCACTGGCTTGTATATTTCTCTTTTTCCGGGTGACACTGGGAAGAGGCTCCCTACCTCCAAAACTCTTCCATCCCCAGAGGATGTCTTCAGACAGAGGAGATCTGCTAATAGTACACTCTCCACAGAGCGAAAGAGCACGTATTATTCACCCATGCGACACAGGGAAGGGAAGCACTGTGGCAGCGTGACTAAGAACGCAAGCTCTCGAGTCCAACGTGCTTTAGTCTGAATCCTGCCTCTCCACGTTTATATGACTTCAGGCAAATTACTCAGCCTCCCAATAATCTTCATTTCTTCATCTGTAAAATAAGGATAAGAGTAAATTGTGAAGTTACTGTGAAGATTAAATAAGACAGGCTTTGAACAACAGGAGGCTGGCACAGAGTAAATTCCAAATAAATGACAACAGAATTTAGTAACAAATACTTATTGGAGTGCTCACAGATGCACAGGTGCAGGGGAGGGAGTCTTAGGATGAAAGACAAACATAAAGTTAAGAACTTTAAAGGTGTGTCTGGGAACATAGAAACTTACACAATTAAAATTGAATTATTAATGCTTTACATCCCTGGCAAAAAAGATATAGATACTTAAAAATATCATAACTGGTCATTTTTTACACCGTAATAAAGAGAATGAAAGGAAAAGAGTAGCCTTCCATGTGTAGAACTTTCTTTCTTTCTTCTTTCCTTTCTTTCTTTCTTTCAGACAGGGTCTTGCTCTGTTGTCCAGGCTGGAGTGCAGTGGCACAATCATAGCTCACTGCAACCTAGAACTCTTGGGCTCAAGCAATTCTTCTGCCCCAGCCTCCAGAGTAGCTAGGACTACAAACGAGCACCACTGTGCCTAGCTAATTTTTCTTATTTGTTTGTAGAGGTGAAAGTGTCATTACATTGTCCAGGCTGGCCTGGTACTCCTGGCCTCAAACAGTCTTCCCACTTTGGCCTCCCAAAGTACTGGGATCACAGGTGTGAGCCACCCTGCCCAGCCTCCTTTTTTTTTTTTAAGGTTAAAATATGTACTTGGAGACACATGCTTTGTTTCTACCTCGCTCTCCCTGCTCCCAAATGAGAGTCCTGAACACATGTAATTTGCCACTTGTCTGGTGTCAACTTGGTCGAGGGTTTCGTACCAGGGCAATCTTTATTCTGACGTTTGCTATTCAAGGAAGCTTGGAGTTATGGAAAGTTAGTTAGAGCCCAGGGGGTCCTTAGAGACCACCTGCTCTAGCTCTCCTTTGCACCTGGAGAACCTGAGTAGATTAAGCAGCCTCTGTCCCTGTCATGTATTTTGTGTAATGTGCTCTAATAGACATGCAGTGATCATACAAATATTAACTCCTCTGACTGATACTTAGCAATTTGTGTGTTGTCCACCTGCATGGAAGTAGTGGTGGAGGTCGTGCCTGGCCTTTCCGTAGGGCTAAGAGATACTCCATGATGATCTCTGGAGTCAGAATGTACTAGGAAAGAATGTGACCTACACTCAACAAGTCACACGTCCCTGAGCCCCAGGGCCTATCCCATCTTGCCGCCAATTTAACCTTTAAAGGGCATGCCCGGGGGAAATGATGATCTCAGTCATTGCCTTTCAGCACTGTGAACTCCAGACTGTGTGTGTAAAGGAAGTCTGAGTCAGGTGACTCAGAAAAGTTCAAAGCCACAGCCGTGGTCGCAAGATTATGAAACCCCCAACCTATAGCGTTAGCTCGGGGAAGGAGTCGACTGTTTCCTCAAAGAGACGTCTTTCAACGAGCCTAATGATTCATAAGAGAGCAGAAAATATGTTCTGCTTCTATTTATATTTTCCAAGCTGGCTTCACTGCCTTCATGAAACGTTGTTAGCACATGAGAAAGGTTATCTACTGACTTTTAGTAGAATGATAAATTAAACTTCTCTTTTCTCTTTGTTTCTTAGTATAACACCAGTGTTGTTGCTTTCAAACACCCTATTTTCAGTGTGCGATCGGCATCCACAAATATTCAGCCCATTAAGTTGGAATTTTAAGAAGTCGATACACACATAATTAATACTAAACAGCTGTCAATGAGGAACATTAGCTGGTTGATGGATTGCAGTCATAAGTAATGGCAAAAGCATAAGAAAGAGCAATTTGACTTTATACTGTTCACATTAAGGCAACTAGGAAAAAAGAATATGAAATCTTGTGATTCCAGAAGAATCTTGAAATAAATACATTTTAGAGTGTCATGTGCCTCTGCACTCTGCCTGTTCAGATATATATACAGGGAATTCTGAAAAATTTGTCATATTTTTTTCTAATTGTTTTCAGATTTTATAAATTTCTGCCTATCAAATAAAGTGCATTTATAAGACATAATTAACCTATTTTCATATTTTAATCATCAAAGACATATATAACTGTAATCACAGTTTCAGATCAGCATGATAATCAATGTTATCAAACTGAATTAATTTAACTCTAATCAAAAGCAAAAATACCATGACATTCAAGTTAATGCATGCAGTTTTGGGAATACGCAGTGTCTATTGGACTTTTTGAAATAATGAAAATAATTCAAAATTCCTCTTTGCTTCCTCTCTAAAGGCACAGGTCCCCCAGGGGGTGAACCACTGAATTAGGGTCTCATATAGGGCCCAGTAGCAGAATTTACACGGCCTTGGAGAGGGACATCTGTTATTTGTTTCCATCTCTGTCCCCTAGAAAAGGTGTGTATAACCAAGACGCAAGCCGAATACTTACCTTTCCAGTGTTTCAACTTCCCTATCTGGCAAATGGGAATAACTAGGAGATAATTTAAGAAAAGAAAAAAGAAAGGAAAAAAGTAATAGAAAAATCTGCATCTCTGGGCTTAAGAACAAGTCTACATGAAGAAAACAATTTCCGTGCTCCGAGTGAAGAGAAAACCTTGTGATTTCACCACTTCTTCCGAGTCCCGGATAAACTCAACCTGTTTGAGGATTTAAAG
This sequence comes from Avahi laniger, assembly GCA_963575035.1. Lineage (NCBI taxonomy): Eukaryota > Metazoa > Chordata > Mammalia > Primates > Indriidae > Avahi > Avahi laniger. Next base: position 3,288 of record CAUYSK010042444.1, on the reverse strand, counting down.
AATTCCAAAAATCCAGCTAGACCAGATTAGTTCCATCTCAAGTGATTTGAATTCAATAATCTTCAGGAAAAAAAGAGTACAATTCCAGAGGGAGAAATTAGTTTGAATTCCGGACCAAGTGAACAAAGCCAAAAGTTTGGACTCAAGCCTTAAAGAGATTCAGATTTTATTTCAGTCCAAAATAAAACTTGTTTAATTATATCCACATCTTCTTCTTTTGTGGTTTATATCGTAGCTGCTGGGGGTGATTTTCCTCAGGAAACAGAGCTTGTACCTCGGTAGCTAACGGGATGCTTTAAAAAGTGTACTCACATAGACAATAGTGAGGACACTTCAGATTTTTCCAAAAGTTGCTCCCTGAGTTGAATCCCAAGCTACACATGTACATTCTTATGCAAATAAGCCAAATATCCCAACCAGGTGCAGAAAACAGGAAATTCCAACACAGAAACAGAAGCATTATTTGCTCAGAGAATTGCAACATTCTTGGCATCAAATACTCTAATCTCATAAAGAGTCAGGTGCTGAGAGAGTTGGGGACTCCTGCATTTCAGCCTGAGGAGATCAACATGATCTCAACAAGATATGATACCCTAAAGGACCATTATCTCTGCCTTTCGTCTACGCAGCCCATTGGCCAACCATCTTCTCTGCAACAGTCTCCATCTCACAAACAAGTGCTCTGTGTTTCTCTGATGTGCTTTTTGGAATCAGAAGACAACCTACAGACGTGATCTGTACTTGAGTGACCCACTGGTTTGCACTCAGTGATCCAAATCGGGTGAGATGAATGTAAAGTCACCGAGGTGCAATACTAGAAGTTCACTACCGCCATCTTGCCACCTCACTGCTCTCCGTGAATGCTCTGACATCAAGCCCAGGTCACCCTCCTTGCAAAGCTCTGCAGAATCTGGATTTGCTCCAGTAAATCTTAGGTCTCAAAACTCTCCAGCACACCCTCTGTCCCAGCCGGACTGGCTCTTTCCTACATCTGCCAATTTCTCCTTCTCTACCGTGTCTGCTCCTGACATGCCCTGTCTGCAATGCCACCCTTCTCCTCTCCAAATCCCAGTCTTTCCTTGAGGACCTCCTAAGTCCTATCTTCTCTATGAAGTTGTTTCTACTGACCCAGCCCCCAAAGATCATTCTCTTTTCCTAGTTTCTATTGCACTCACAACCAGCGCCACATACATTGACACTTACTTGTGATTGTCCAAAGCCAATATACCATTTAGTACTTCTGCTACCACCTTATAAACTCATAAACCTATAAGCTCCCCAGGGAAGGGATTATGTCTTACATTTCCACATCATCCTCTCCACAAAGACACTAGAAAAAATTCACTGAGACCTAAGCTGATTGACTAGAGTATCGTGAATTAAGGATGGAGCCAATTCCTAATTAAATGGATCTAACAGACCAATTACACTTTCTCTGTGGTCTTGAGTTTATATTAGCATGGGAAAGGTAAAAATTAACTTCTAGAAATTAATTAGATAAACTTTACAAAGCTTTCCAGCGTGTAAGTAGGGTCCTGAAGTGATTGGTTCTATGAGATTGTTATCTTATAGAACAATACAATTAATAGTGCTTGACTGAATGCAGGTGAGAGGAAACCAGAGACAGCAGGGACAAGGTCATCTCTTTATAGAGAGAAGGGGTCATTTTTATTGTACATGATAATCGCTTTTTTGTGTGTGAGACAGAATCTTGCTGTGTCACCCACACTAGAGTGTAGTGGCATCATCATAGCTCACTGCAGCCTCCGACTCCTGGGCTTAAGTGATCCTCCTGTCTCAGCCTCTCAAGCAGTTGAGACTACAGGCACACACTACCACACCCAGCTAATTGCTTTTTCTATTTTTAGTAAAGACGGGGTCTCGCTCTTGCTCAGGCTGGTCTCGAACTCCTGGCCTCAAGTGATCCTCCCGCCTTGGCCTCCCAAAGTGCTAGGATGACAGCATGAGCCGCCCACCGTGTCTGGCCTGTGGTGGTTTCTTGTTAGAAATTTACAGTGTGTGGATGTTTAGAGCATCCAAATTTCAGCACTAAATTCTTATTTCAAAGCCCCGCTAAAAACCGACCCTGGGAAAAGAAAAAAAATGAACACATTTTTTTCTGTCATGCACAATGCTTCCAAATTATTTGTATTTGTCATCCTGAAACATGTTTATTGACTTAAAATCAGGTGTCGCATCTAACTAGAAATATCATTCCCATTTATGACAAACAACACTCTCTGCAGCCTAGTTCCTGGGGAGTGAAACAAACATCAGGAAGCTATTTGTTGCTTGTGCAGGTTAAGATAATAGTAATGATGGGCAACACTTAGGGAGCATTTGCTCTCTGCAAATTCTTAGGCTCCACCCTATTTCTGATTCAGGGAGATTGAGGCAAGGCCCAGGAATATGCATTTTCATCAAGCACCCTGGGTGATTATGATGTTGGAAGTTCTTAATCATATTTTTAAAAACACTGATTTAAAGGAATGTTCATATTTTGGCCCACATGAAGCTGAAAAAAACCTAACCACTGTCACTTTGAGACTAAATGGAAGAGCAGCAGGAATTCTGTTTGATTTAGAATGTTCTAGGACACAGTCTTCCCTTACCTCCCACTTTGTTTATATGTTATTTATGCTCACTAAAAAAATTTCTAGAGGCAAATATAGTAGCAGTGGTTATTGTCATTTGCACCACAGAGCCTTGAAAAGGCTTGCAAATTGGTGGCACCGAGTGACTTTGCAAGTGGAGTTAGTAGATAGAATTGTTGAAGAAGTTGTTGACAAGCTGTTAGGAGTCCACTTCTGATAGAGTAGAGTAAGCTCCCACAGGACCTGCCCTCCCACAGAAAACAATAATAAACTTTGAACAAAAATTAAAAAAAAATCTATCTGAAAGCATGGTAGAGCAAACAAAAGCAGACTTATTCTAGAGGGGAGTTGACTTTTGGAAGAAGAGAATGGCACAAGGTAGGGTAAGTTTCCCTCCCCACCTTTTGTTTATTTGTTTGTGTTTTGGGCTGAGGGAAGGTGGCCACGTGGCACTGCTAAAACCCCAATAGACAATTTGCTGTCTTTCTGGCCTGAAAAACCAGAGAAAAGAGTTCAGGGCAACAATAGCCACAACCACAGGGAGAATAAAGAGTTACTATTAGAAAGGAGAGGGCCAGAGAAGGAGAGCCACAGATTATGTATGTAAACTCTGCGCCAATATCTGGCTGACCCCCAAGCTCCACTGCACAGGGCAAACTGTAAACAGCCCAGCTAAATATACAAGAACTAAAAG